>VOCO01040151.1:0-14899 GCA_007922225.1 Emydura subglobosa
CCAGAATTTGCATTGCTTTCAATACAAAATGTGAGTGTTTAGTACCACAAGCCAAACCACAAGGTTTTCAGTGGAGTTTTCACTATTCCCATTCAGTGACCAGATGCAATAGACTAACACAGCTACCCCTCTGGAACTTGAGAATTAGATGATTTTAATGAACATAAAAGTCTGAATTTGTTTTGTGTCACTTTAGTAATTCATTCTGCTAAGAGACACTGAAGTTCCGAGATGTCATGTCATTAACCCATCACTACAAGGCATGGCACATGAATATGGAAATATCTGGAATGCCTCAATATCATCAGGTACACAGCTAAAGGCCTTAACTGCTGAATTAATTTAGAAATTTTATTTTATAACTAGCGCAAGTGGGACAGACCAATGTGTGGACATAAATTTTGTAAGATCCTACTTCACCACACGGGCCTCATCAAAACACCACATTTGACTCTCTAACACCTGAATTCTTTGGTACTATATCCAAAATGATATACCTCTTAAGAATCAAGTACTAAGCAAGAAACTCTCCACAGCAGTTTTATTACACCAATAAAGAGCACTGTAGTAAGTATAAGACCTAAGTAATGTAGTCATAAGGCCTGTAAAACAGGCTAAGGCCTAAGTGGGAAAAGCCGAGTGAACAGGAGTATAAGGAAAAAAAACAAGTTAACTAAAATTGGCACAGGAAAGGGCTAATACTGCAAGCATATACATTGACAAAATATTACTAATATGCAAATTATGTAGCAGGTGCAGGAGGCACCAAGATACCAAAGAGCACTAACTCCCTAAAATAACACTTTAATAAATAAAAATAACTAAAAGGTAAATTGTAATTAATGTAATTTTTTTGCCCAAATCAGCCAATTAACGGAAAAAGGTGGTATTAGACTACGTCAAGAGGGTGGCAACTACCTACGTTAAAGGGGGTAAAAGGAAATTGTATTTAACAATGTATAAAAAAGGGTGTCAGAGGGAACAACATCATCCGGTCTAGGGAATAACGAAAAGTCCCGCCATTGGCCGTGGCCATTGTAACGCCGCTTCATTGTGCCGCATGCAATAAACCTGGCCTGGGTGCCTTCGTTGCTCAGCTAATCCGTGGTCGTGTTGATTCATTTGATCGTGAAAGCTGTCTCGGTTTCCTAATCAGAGCTGGGACAACATCTGCACAGGGACACACGCACGCAGCCTACACCGATAAACACCGGTGGCCAACACACCGTACCACAAGCACTAGTGGGTTAAGAATCCTGGGAATCACTTCAGTAGAAGCTCTTTTTATGCATTTAATGGGCCCGTCTCCTGTGGTTATAAAAATAAGTGTAAGAAAAAATATTAAGTACCATTTTTGGTTATTTAAAAAAATTAGAACCAATCAGGAATGACATCACTGGCCAAACATTGGGTCCCCCCACATCAATCCAATTGAAGTTGGTCAAAAATTCAAACCGACTGCAGCCAGTAGTGCCAGTTCCTCTACTGGGAACCCAAAGACAGTTGGGGGAAGTAAGCAGTAGCCCAGCTCTGCTCTTCACAGGAAGAGAAACTTCAATTAAAGGGATAGTGGAAGGGAGAAGGCAGTTTCTCTTTGAAATACACACTTCACTTTTCCCTCATCCCAGAGCAACTTTACAGACTCAGGGAGCAATCCAACACCACCACTCATTCCTGTCCACAGTCTGTTCCTCCACTAAGCCCAGCCTGGTCACGTTCCTGCATGCATCCTGCTGTCTAGTTAGTGGTCGGACTCTAAATCGGACAGATCTTGGTTGTATTTACATATTTTCTTTGGCATCCAATCATCTGTCTTCTACAGGATCTCCACTTTACTGTGATGCCATTTATTTATAGCTCAGCGGACAGACATGTTGCTAGTCAGTCTAACAGAACTCTGGGATTCAGGGCCCCATGTTCCAAGGTTTATGTAATAGGATGTAGGGAGCAATGTGTGTTTACTCACAGAAGTGACCAATCAGTGCCAGCATTGCTGAGCCATCTGAAGCCTTCTTATTTAGCCAAGAGCACCGCAAGCACTTCTTGAAACTTTGGAGTCATTTCACTAGTTGGCAAGAGTATCTCGTATTCCTCCCGATGGAAGTGGAGGATTGTTTTCTGTAGAGCAGGATTAATAACAAGTCCACCCTTGGACAACGACGTAGCATGTGAATATTCCCAGTCCCAGCATGAGTGCTTCACTCTGCAGTTCTCCCACCAGTCACACTTATGGGATACCGTACGGGTAGACTAGCAAGCCCTGCAGTACATCTATGCGAGGGTGACTGGTGTGTTCTTAAAGTGTAAGTGGATACGCTCGTTCCACCATAAATAAAACCCTAGCGTAGACTAAATCCTGTTTTCCTTATTCACAAGAGCAGCCCCACTGAGTAGCATTCAGCTGGCAGGTTTGCACATGGAACTCGGGGCTTGCACCTCTCTTGGGATGCTCTCCCCACCCCTGCTCTACTTCCTTCTCTCATCTGCCGTTCCATTCTCAGCACTTACCACCACCACAGCATTTGCCTGAAGACAGAAATTCTGTTTTCCTGTTTCCACCCCATGGAAGTGCCCTCTATCCCTCTTCCTGAGGACTCAGCAGGAGAAAGGTGACTTTTCCAGGAAACAGCCACGGCCTCTGGATGTCCATCCGCACACTGCCAGGATTCACTAGACTGCTGGCATACCAGACAAATTAAAAGGCTAACACCTGGAAAGGGGCTCAAACTCTGGACTCTCAGATTAAAAGCCTGATGCTCGGACAACTGAGCTAGCCATGCAGGCTGAAAATTTTTCAACCAAAGCCATCACAAGAGGAAGCATGAAGGCAAAAGGAGGCAAAAACATCCCAGGAAACCTCACTGTTTTTCTTCCCACCCACTACCCATCATCAGGATTTCCCCTTCTTCTCCCTCATGTGGCTCGTAGCCACTAAGTCTCTGCATCTATACAGCCGGACTGCCTGCCCGCCCACCAGCACCCGAAGCCCCTAATGCTTACAACTCCCTGCCTGTGACGTTCCTCTGCTGCAGTCTGGACTGGGGTATTGCTGCATCACACCAATTTCCCACTCCTGGAGCTCATCTGTCTCTGCTGGGAGAACCCCCACTCCTGGGCTGTGCATGCACAGCTCCAACCTGTGAGCTGCTCCCCGTTGAGTGAAGGAGTGTTCTACGCAGCCACTTTTTGGATTATTTAACAGAATGACCTCAGCCACTAGCCCCAGTCCCCCATGCAATCCTAGCAACCTCCATTTTACAATCTTCACTTATGACCACTGAACAATGGAAGCTCAGATAAGTTTGTCAATTGAAGAAAGAAATTGATATGCCCAAGCCTTCTTACTCCAAGCGGAGTCGCCAACAGACTCCAAACCAAACGCATGGCTTTAGGAAAAACAAAGAAACCAATTGATTAATTGCAGAAATAGTTTGTGATTTAGAAGTCGAAACATAGCAAGTCAGATTTGGCCAAGAGCAACACAGGCAAAAGGCATTCTAAGCTAAGTGGGATGCTTTTGGCAACCTCTTCAATTTAGGTGATACTCACCACAGGCTGGCTCTTTTTCCTTCAGAGAGGATCTCCCCTTTGGTCAGCACTTCTGTTGCTTGGCTGTTTGTGTAGATGGAGCTGGAAGAGAGAGAGGATGGCAAATGGCTTCCCTTTTTATAATGTTCCTTCTCCTCTTTGGGGCTTTGTCCCGCTCCCCCTCAGGGTCAGGTGACAAAAAATGGATGGACTCATCCATTGAATGGACTCATTCATGTCCTGAGTCAGTGAGCATTACCTCTTCAGGGTTCCATCTTGGTGAAGGCAGGGGAGGTGACTCGCTTGAGAGTCCAAAAGATGGTCCCTTGATGTCCAGGCCAGGCCTTTGTTCAGGGAAGGCTGAGCTGGGTTTGTGCTATATGGACCTTGAGGAGGTGTGAACTGCCCCTCTGCTCCTGGACAGCTTTGCCTGGGTAGGATTCAAGACATGAGGACACATCTTTGGGAATATCACATAGGGAAGCCTCAGAACCATAGACATGAAATTGCAAGAAACATATTACTCCAACAATAATGATAAGTACTTCATGAGCATACCATGGACTTCTTCTATGACATACTTTGCTTAAACAATACACAAATGTACGGTAAGGGTGAACATGAGGGTGCAGGGCGTCACACTGCTAAGACCCTGCACCTGGCCTTTTACAACTGAGCCTCAAATCTCCGTGGCAAGTGTACCTCTTTTACTAAGAGAATCTCTGTCTCCTCACTGAAGGACCTGAGAAACAAAATTGAGAACCTTTCTAAAGATTTCCTTGCAGTTAACTTTTGTGTGTGGCCTAAAGGATAAGGCGTTTGACTTCAAATCAGACGATTGAGGGTTTGAGTCCCTTTGCGGTTGGCCTTCTTCTGATTTTCCTCTGGTTAAAAGCCTTGTTTCCTTGAAGGATGGAAGCTCTTCTTGGAGCCTCAGACCTAATGAGCTGACTCCATCTAGAGACCTTTCACTGTGTGCAGGCCATACAGGTAGTCTTACACTTTATCCCTGGCTGCTCCTGATCTACCCTTTGCCCACCACACCTTGCCAAAGAAAGTGGGCTGGCACTGATAGTTCTTTCCTCGTCAAATGTCCCCATGCTTGAGAGGGCTTTTTAACCAGTGCTTTTGGAACCCAGGATGTTTCTCCTCTGTTCACCAGCTGGGATCAAGCCTCTTGGGGAGAAATCTTCTCCCTGGCTGCCAGAAGGAGGACATTTAGTGGGAATGGTAAGAGGGTGCACCATGGAGCTGGCCCTGCTTTCCGACCACCTCCTGATCTTGGTGGAAGAGCCTTAGCAGCCGTCCCACATGCTGGTCTGCAGATGGCCTTTTGGGAGATTTGTCATCCCAAGAGGTGGGGAGCAGAGTGGCCCGGTGTCTTTGTTGCGGTGGTTAGGCCACGCATAGACATGGCCTTCCCTGTCTTTTGCTCCTCCCGCCATTGCTGTGTGGCTCTTACGCCTTCCCTTGGAGGTCTCAGCTCCAGAAACTCCTGCTCTAGGTGCTCTGGGACTGAAAGGTGGGCTGGCTTGCACCCTGGGACTCTTGCTGCCTCCAGCCTTCCCCTAACTATTAAGTCTGACCCTGACACTCCTTCCTTTAAACACCATGTGGGGAAGAGGAAACAAAGGTGTGGCGGCAAGTGCAAGGGTCCAAGCTTATGGGCATCAGATGAAGCAGCGAGAAACTCAACCATTAGGTCGTCCCACAGGACTGCAGTCATCTCAAACTGCACTCTCAATTTCTAGGAATCCAACCTTTTGTGATCAAGCCAGCCGCACCAAAGATCTCACTGCAAAGGGCCTGATTCACCCAACAGGAGGTAAAAGATGCACACTTGCACAACCAGGGACAGAGCAGCCTAGCAGCCTGAGCACCAGGACTTCGCCGTATACCAAAGCAGCACCACACGGTCCCACTGAGACTTGAAGTCATATTGCACGATTCAGAGACCTGAGTGCTAACTGTTAGAGGATTGGACAAGCTGCCCTTCCCTTCTCTGCAGCCCAGAGGCATTCATCTGGAAGGCTTGCACAAGGAACTCACTGCTTCCTACTCTCCTGGGACTCTCTCCCCACCCCTGCTCTACTTCTCCCCTTCCATTTTCAGCACGTATACCCTCAGCATTTGCCTGGAGACCGAAATCGTCTTTTCTGTTTTCACCCCATGGAAGTGGCCTCTATCCCTCTTCCTAAAGACTCAAGAGGTGAAAGGGTATTTTTCCAGGAAATGGCCTCAGCATCAGGGAATTTGTGCATCGCTCTGGACACTGCTATGATTCCCAGGGCTGCTGCCACACCAGGCAAATTAAAAGGCGAACGTCCGGACAGGAGCTTGAAACCTGGACCCTCAGATTAAGAACGTGATGCACCGCTGACTGAACTACCCAGGCAGGCTCAAAGCTGTCCTCGCCGATGGAACACACGAGGAAGCAGGCAGTCAAAAATGAGCAGAACCGTCCCAGGACACCTCTCTTTTCCTTCCCATCCATTACCCATCAGCAGGATCTCTCCTTCTTGTCTCTCGTGTGCCTTGTACCCACTGAGGTTCTCCACCTATACAGCCGGCATGCCCGCCCGCCCTCCTGCCTGCCCGCAGTACAGCAATCCTCTGATGCTTAAGACTCCCTGCCTCTGACGTTCCCCTGCTGCAATCTCGACTGCTTTATTGCTTCATCACCCCAAACCCGGATCTCATCTGTCTCTGTTCCGCTGGGAGAACCGCCACTTCTGGGCTGTGCACGTACAACCTCCAAAATGTAAGCTGCTCCCCACTGAGTGAGAGAGTGTTCTACACAGCCACTCTTTGCATTAGCAACAGAATGATCCCATCTTCTACCCCCAGTCCCACATGCACAACTAGGAACCTCCATCTTACAATATTCAGTTATGCCCACTGAACAATGGAAGCTCATATAAGTTTTTCCATTAAACAAAGAAATTATATGCACCAGCCTTCTTACTCCAAGCGGAATCTCCAACACACTTCAAACCAAATTAACTACTTTTGGTACAACAAACAAACCAATTTAATAATTGCAGAAGGATTTTTAATTATTTAGAAGTCAAAGCAGAACAAGTCAGATTTGGTCAAGAGCAACACGAGCAAAACACAGTCGAAGCTAAGCTGAGCACTTTCGGCAACCTTCTAAATTGAGGTGATTCCCACCACAGGATAACTGGGTTTCCTTCAGCCAGGCTCTCCCCCTTGGTCAGAACTTCAGTTGCTTGGTTGTGTGGGTAGATGGAGGTGGAAGAGAGGGAGGATAGCAAATGTCTCCTCTCTAAATAATGTTCCTTCTGCCCTCTGGGGCTTTGTCCCTCTGCCCTCCCCCCATTCAGAGTCAGGTGACGAAAAATGGATGGACTCATTCATGTCCTGAGTCAGTGAGCATTACCTCCTCAGGGTTCCACCTTGGTGAAGGGAAGGGAGGTGACTTGCTTGAGAGTCCAAATGATCGCCCCTTGATGTCCAGGCCAGGCCTCTGTTCAGGGAAGGCTGAGCTGGGTTTGTGCTATATGGACCTTCAGGAGGTGTGAACTGCCCCTCTGCTCCTGGACAGCTTTGCTTGGGTAGGATTCAAGACATGAGGACACATCTCTGGGAATATCACATAGCGAAGCCTCAGAACCATACACATGAAATTGCAACAAACCTATTACTACAACAATAATGATCACTACCTCATGAGCATGCCATACACATCTTCTCTGATATGTTTTGCATTAAACAATGCTCAAGTGTACTGGAAGTGTGAATGTGGTGTGCAGGGCATCACACTCTCAAACTGCTAAGGCCCTGCACCTGGCCTTGTAAAACTGAGCCTCACATCTCCGTGGCAACTGTACTTCTTGTGCCCAAAAGGTCTCTGCTCCCGCACTGAAGGACCCGTAAACACCTTTTTAAAGAAGCACTTGGAGAGCAGCTCGGTTTCTGACCGTGTGGCCTAAGGGCTGAGGCGTCTGAATTCCGATCAGTCGATGGAGAGTTTTAGTCCCTTCGCGGTTGTCTTGGCTCATCTTTTCCTTTGGTTGCAAGCCTGCTTCCTTCAGTGCTGGTAGCTCTTCTCGGAGGCTCAGACCAATGCTCTGACTCCATCGAGAGCCCCTTCAAGTCATGCAGGCCATGCGGATGGACTAAAGGCTTGGACACTGGGTGCTCCTTGATCTAGACTTTGCTCACCTCACCTTGCAAAAGAAAGTGGACTGGCACCAGGGATGCTTTCACTCTTCAAATGTATGCATGTCCCCGTGCTTGAGTGGGCTTTTTACCCAGTGCCTTTGGAATCATGGCTCTTTCTCCTCTCTCCACCAGCTGGGTTAAATCCTCTTGGGAGAAATCTTCTCACCGACTCCCAGAAGCAGCATGTTGAGTGGGAATGGTAAGAGGCCACGCCATGGGGCTGGCCCTGCTTTCCTACCGCCTTCTGATGTTGTCGGAAGAGCCTCAGCAGCCTTCCCACATACTGGTCTGTGGCTGGCCTGCAGGGACTGTTTGGCAAGCCAGGAGGTGGGGAGCAGACCGGCCCATGGTCCTTGTAGCGGTCATCAGGCCACGAGTAGCCATGGCCTTCTCTGCCTTTTGCCCCACCCTCATTTGCTGTGCAGCTTTTAAGCCTTCCCTTGGAGCCGTCAGCGCCAGCCACTCCTGCTCTACTTCCATGTGTTGCTCAGTCCATTCCCACTGAACATTCTTCCTGAACAGTTGGTACAAAGGACCTGAAATGGAAGCAAAATTGGGAATGAATCTCTGTGGTAACCAATTAAGCCCAAAAAGGATCTTAAAGCTTTTGTGTGCTGCAGTAGGGGCAACATTTGTATTGCCTCCACTTTGTGTTGTGCTGTGATTCAACCCCATTTGTCAAAGTAAGACCTAAGAAAGTGACTCGAGTAGTCCTTAACTGTGCCTTAGCAGGATTACACTTCAAGGCTGCTTCCTTTAGAATCTGAAGGAGTTCGTCTAGCCTTTCTCGGTGCTCCTTCTTAGTACAAGTTGCTAAATAATTTCATCTACATAATGGAACAAAACAGTTAGTTTAGAAACTCACGACAAGTACCCACCTCATTTGCGCATGAAACAATGCCGGGGAATTTCTGTATCCCTGAGCAAATGATTCCAGGTATACTGGACCCCCTGGAAACTACATGCAAATCGGTGCAGGGAAATAAAGGCTAATGGTAACCTCTAAAAGCTGTTACTGATATCGAGGACAGTAAAACATGCTGCTTCTGGATCAAAGGACTTGAGAAGGTCTGGCATCTTGGCCACTGCAGGGGCATAAGTAGCTGTCACTTGATTAAGGGATCTGTAATCAATCGTGAGATGCCAGTAACCATCTGGTTTCCTAAAAGGCCAAGCAGGGTAATTGGCAATGGAAGCACATCTACATTGTACTCCCTGTGTTAGTAAAGACTTAATAGTCTTTTCTATATATGGTTTGGCTTGATCTGGGTATGGATAATATTTCTGGGCAGGTACATCTCCTCCTTCTCCAACAGTAGTGACTGCCATACATCCACAATCATGTTTCAGTGTAGCAAAATCATCCGCGTGCTTGCAAAGCAATGTTTGTAACTCAGGTTGGTCTCCGTGGTTAGCCATTATTTTGTTCAGGTTATAGCCTTCTGGTTCTGATTCCTACACTGGAGACACCATGCCACATTCAGGCACGATCACCGGTGGGTAGTCATTTGCCTGCTCTGTAAGATACAACAACTGATTAACCAAGTCAATATTCTGTAGACAAGTAGTCTACGGCCATCCACAGCCTTCCACAAGTAGTCCACAGCCGTCTAATAGAGTTTCCAATTCACTGATTCGGTCAAAAGCCGACAACGATCTGATCTATGCTCATCCAGCAGTCTTACACTGGCAGGTCCCCGTTCCTGCCAGGAATTAATTTTCTCATCTGCTTCCTGCACCTGATACTGACTTCTGGCTCTAACATTTTCTGCAACTCCTATCCTTTTTTAACAATTACTAATTGGTCTTCTGAAATTTCACTTAGCCGATTTGTTAGCTTTCAGGTAGTCTTCTCTTTCTCCTCCAAAGTTTGCTGGGCTCGTCTAAGTAACTCTATTTTCTTAGTCAGTTTCTGCCCAAGTGCACTACAAGCCATCAGCAAACACTGTACAGCAATTCCTGCTACCTCTTTAGCCTTCCTTTTGTTTTGCTCTACTTCCAGATAAAAAAACCTGACTCACAAAAAATCTCATGGATTCCTATGTTGAGAGGTAATTTCATTGTTTCTTTGTTATTCTAAGCCTCCTCTGTGTTCCTTAATGTATTTTCTGGCAAAGTTTTCCAAAGCCGTACTGCGGGCAATGCCCACAGACTCTACTGCTCTTACTTCACTCATATTCACACTAAATAAGCTAACTCAAACTCCAAAATAAAGAACTTAAACTCTAAAACTTAAACTTTATAAAACTCTGTTGGTTAGCCTAATGTTTAACACTATAGTAATAGCCACTATTTTCTGAACTTTAAAATCCCCAGCTCTAAATCTGAAGGTGTCCCTTCAATAACAAGAAAAAAGAAGTAACACCCCTGACCGGTCTCAACTATTACTTCAGTTACTTCAGACAAGTCCCAAGAGAAAGAACAACAGAAGGGTGTGGGTGAATTCCCTTCTCTTCCTTTGATGGTAATGTGCTCTTAGCTGATTGAGAGGTCTTTACCCAGGTGGGACCTATCAAACAGCCAGGGTAAGCTGGTGATAGATGGATCTGGGCGCAGCCCACAAGAATTGTAGGGACTGAAAATACTGCGGCCTTTCTGGCAGCTTCAACAAAACAAAAATCAACTCCCCTGCCAACTCAAAGTGTGAGTCACCAGGCCCCAGTGCTACTGCAATTACTTATACTTCTGGTACCTCAATATCAACACTCCTTCTACATTCCAAAGCCCCTTAAACGCGTGTATCACATTAAACATGACAACTTTCTCTCGCAAGATTAATTGGTACTCATAAACAGATGCTATAGTGCAGTGAAGAACTGGAAACACTTCTGGGACCACTGCCAAGATACAGTCAAAGGAAATCAAGTTTCCAGTGTTTTAAGGCAGCCTAACAGATTCATACACAGACAGCCTTTTTGGTCTTCTCTTTTGCTTTGTAGCTCAATTTAGCTCAGGTGAGTCTCCCAGCTGACTAGAAACACCACAAATTCCTAAAAGAATTCCTGTCACACACGCCTCGAGCCTCCTGCATGGCTCGCCAGTCTGTTGCCTGGTATTGAGGTATTTAGTAATTTGAATGGGGTTATAGGTTCGCCAGTTGATTTGATCATAAGATAATGAGGTTCTCGTCCCAGAATCTGGCTCCAGAAGAGTTTCATAGGGATGCCCGGGGTGCACGACAGGAATGGTCACACTGAAAACTGAATCTGTATAATTTTAATGAGCTTTTAATAAAAAAACATAAATGGAAAAACAAATGACTGATTTATTAAAAGAAAATAAATAATCAAATGGATAGGATTACAGTCTTATTCTAAAGACACATGTGAGATATATATTTACATGGTATGCTTTGCAATAATATACTGATACCCTCCCTGATGACCTGTTTGAGAGACATGTCCAATTCCTCAACTCTTGAGTAGAGGGGTGGAGAGCGAGGTAATGCCTGAGAGCTGAGATCTATTAGGCTAAGACTAACACTACAAATAATACTAAGTGTAAACTAAGAACAAAAGTTCTTAACACACCAAATAAAAGAAGTTTCAAGAAGGAAGAGCTGATGTTCGCACCCAAGTAACATGGTTTCCCCTTCTTATACCCTGAACAGCATGAGTCCTCCTCTGAAGACCAAATTTGGCTTCTTCACCCTCAAATTATTAGAGTACACTTATTCTGTAGGCTGGCAGCTCGTTCATATAAAGGACATATCCATATCCTTTTCCAGATGGTTCCAGATGGTTCACTTCTCTCACCTTTGTTATTTCTGGCCCTTTTTGTGGGTGTAAAATCCCTGTCACCATCTCCCCTTTTCTCTCCAGTCACGGGCCCTTTTGCTTATCTCTGCCTTGGAGTTTGGCCCATTTTCTCCCTCCTTCTCCAGTGTCCATTTTAAATCTCATCCGATTTGGGATATTCATCCCCCTTCCACCCTACAATCCTCCCCCGCTTTGACCCGCAGCAAATTTCCGTGCTCAGATGGGAAATTGCTGCCCTGAATCGTTCCTCAGGACCACCTCAACTAGGAAAGGGTTTAGTGTTTGTAGCACCCTGATTTGCGGCTGTCTCTGGGGTGGGACGGTGTGGAGTGGCCATTCTTTGCCAGGAACGAGGCGTAGAAGGGAAAAGAGGAGGAATTGTCCCCAGTGGAGACTGCCCAGCCTCAGGTTACCCGCTCCCAGCTGCTGCCCCCACAACTACCAAGTCAGCTTCCAACATCTGCCAGTCACCTGCCCCCCGCTACTGCCCCTTTGCCAGTTCCAGGGAGTCTCCTTGCTCCATCCCCCCTCACTTTCCCTCTTAAAGCAGTTCTGCAAAGAGCTCCTGACTGCCCATGTGAATGGTGTGTCTGTGCAGAGAATATGACAGCCTGTTTGTTCAGCTTCCAGATATAATCCCTAAAAATTGTCCCACTGCTCTCACATTTTTCCACTTTTCTCTCTAACTTGTGAAAATTGATCCAAAATTCTCCAGGTATCTGCCCTTCCCTCTTTAATGACTAAACGTGGATATCAGCTGTCAGATTTTGACTTTCTCCCTGTAACTGTCAAATGTCTATTGAAAGGCATCTCGGGTTTGGAGGTATTTCCATGTTTAGTTGCAGCAACTCCTTTTTTGGAGAGAATTTGTTGTCTCCATCCTGGTGGTTGCACGGGATGAGATGATAAACCTTCTCTCATTTATTGGCTGATGAAAGTGACTTCTCTATATGTAATACACATCAAAGCCAGAGACCACCCCATGTTAGGGGAACGATATCTCCCAGCTGCTCACAGGACAGTTGGCTGCAGGACCCTTTTCTTTTCCTCAGGAGGGTGAAGGAGGAGAGGTTCACTCTGTGACTAGATCCGTGCTGCCCCAGGTAGTACCCAGAGGGTCTGAGAATCTATTATTTTAGGATCATTTTTGCCCATGTTGTTTTCCACCTTCAGTTTCCTAATTCCTTCTTGTTAGTCAGAATCAAGTCTAAAATGGCTGTCATCTGGTTATTTCTTACAGCTTCTGAAAGAAAAAGGGATCCCCAGTACATTCCATGAATGTATTGGACACTCTGTGTTTGGTTGAATTCTTTTTCCAATAGATGTCTGTGTAGGGAAAGTCCCCTGCCCATTACGAATTGTGTTTTAAATAGTTGTGTTATTTGTGTGACTGTCTGGAACCTCAGTGTTTAGGGAAAGAACCTGGGGGGAGGGGGGCATTGTCAAGTGAAATTATTTCCTGTTCTATGTTCCCAATTGCCTTTTTTGCCCTAACAGGCTGCAGTGTAACATCCACTTTTTGGCTCCAGCTCATTCCAGCCTTCCTGGAAACAGTGAAATGGCTGCAGTGGACCCAGTTGAGGTAGGGATTATCAGGGAGTTGCAGGTGGGTTCCTGTTGGAGGGAGAAGGGCATTAAATACATAGTGGATGGGTCCTTCTGGGGTGGGAGAGGTTGGTTTGGAGATGGGGGAGGTCAGGAAATAAAAAGGGTGAAGAAAGGGACGAGGACAGAGTGAGACAAACCTGCTGGGATTTGTTTACTGTGGGACCTAGATCCTAGCAACAGACTCATGTGGTTTGTGAGTAGGTATTCCCTAATTTGTCAAACGGGGAAGAACCTCCTGGGTTTGGGAAAACTTACTAGACTCCAGTACTGGTATAAGCCCGGTCTGAGTGTCTCAGTGGCACTCTCCCTGCTCAGCAGCTGAAAGGGGAGCACTTTATTTACATGGGCTTTGTATCTGCATGAGTACAATTAAGTATTTAGCATAACTTACCTAGGTGCTGAGCATAATGGGAAATGGTTAGCAGGGCTGGGTTTGGGCTACAAACCACTTCTGTGTTAACTGCTGGGGTAATGAAATGTTGTCCTTCAATTGTATGAACAGATGTCAGCAAAACTGTGCTTAGTCTGTTATGATAGAATCTGCACCCTAAACTAGACAGAGCTCCACAAGGGTGGCAGTCAGATGTTTCAGCCTGGAAACAGGGGAGAAGGGAAGTGGTCTTCTATTGAGAGCAGACTGGTTTTGGTAAAAGACTGCCCCCCCCCGGTGTGGCGTGTTTCTTTCTCTCCCCATTGTTAAAAGAGAGAATTAATGACTTATCTTTGAGTCTTTTGTTTCTTGAAAGCAGGGACATTGCCTGTATGTCAGCAGAAGGTTTACCTATGAGCTCAAATCACTAAGAGCTGAACCGGTAGAGGATCTGGGAAACCTTGCCTGACAACTAACAGAGGTAAGTGAGCACCAAGCAACTCTAGTGAGAGGCTGATGCGGTTGGTGCTGGTGAGGTTGGTGGAGAGGCTGGCACTGTTGGTGCAAGTCTGGGGGGGTCAGTGGAGAGGCTGGCACTGTCGGTGGCAGCTGGGTCAGCGATTAGCAGAGGGGTCGATACAGTTGGTGCCAGCCTGGTACAGCAGCAGGAGCCAAGTGTGGTCGGAGCCAGTGGTCGGTGGGAAACAGGCGTGGTTTCTGCCAGTGGCTGGGGACTCAGCGAGGCCTGAAGGCGGTAGGAGACAGCAGCAGAGGGGGCCTGGTCAAGCCCGTGTCGGACAGGAGTGGCATAGGGGGTGGAGCCACCCCCAAGAGGTGGACATTGCAACCGATGCCGGTCAGTACAGGGGGAAGCAGGAAGGGAGAGGCGAAGGACACGCCCCGTACTCTGGGAGGGGTTTGGTTCATTGAGTTCATGAACTCTGTTTGCACTGTTCCCCAAACCAGTGCTGTGTTACCTCTCTTTTGCTATTAAAAGGTTTCTTTCTACACTCAGACTCTGTGCTTGTGAGAGGGGAAGTATTGCCCTTTGGGGGCACCCAGGGAATAGTGTGTAATTTCCCAGGTGACTGGGTCGGGACTCGAGCCAGTTTGGTGTTGTATCATTGAGAGGGACCTCTAGATATAGAACCCGGCCCTTGCTGCTGCCGACTCGGTCTGGCAGAAGGGTTACACTGGAGCTTGAACTTATTAGCTAGACGGTGCTGTGAGATATAAAGGGGCACCCCCCAATGAGGCCCAGGGAAGACACTCCATCTCCTCCCATCTGGTGGCTAGCTACAGGGAGGGTGTTGGAATTCCCTGGGCCCCCCTGGTGGCTCCACCTCCTAGATCAGCCTCTGGCAGGTAGGTGAGTGATGAATGTGAAGACCCCTCCTCCCTCTATCTGCTGGGAGGGGTGAGGTGCTCTCTCTTTCTCCCCTCACCCTGG
>VOCO01040155.1:0-12024 GCA_007922225.1 Emydura subglobosa
ATATGAGTCAGCAGTGTGCCCTGGTTGTCAAGAAGGCTAATAGCATATTGGGCTGCATTAGGAGGGGCATTGCCAGCAGGTCACGGGAAGTGATTATTCCCCTCTATTCGGCATTGGTGAGGCCGCATTTAGAATATTGTGTCCAGTTTTGGGCCCCCCACTACAAAAAGGATGTGGACAAGTTGGAGAGAGTCCAGCAGAGGGCAACAAAAATGATTAGGGGGCTGGAGCACAGGACTAATGAGGAGAGGCTGAGGGAACTGGGCTTGTTTAGTCTGCAAAAGAGAAGAGTGAGGGGGGATTTGATAGCGGCCTTTAACTACCTGAAAGGGGGTTCCAGGGAGGATGGGGCTAGGCTGTTCTCGGAGGTGGCAGATGACAGAACAAGGAGCAACGGTCTCAAGTTGCAGGGCGGGAGGTCTAGGTTGGATATTAGGAAAAAGTTTTTTTCTAGGAGGGTGGTGAAGCGCTGGAATGGGTTACCTAGGGAGGTGGTGGAATCTCCATCCTTAGAGGTTTTTAAGCTGAGGCTTGACAAAGCCCTGGCTGGGATGATATAGCTGAGGTTAGTCCTGCTTTGAGCAGGGGGTTGGACTAGATGACCTCCTGAGGTCCCTTCCAACTCTAATATTCTATGATTCTAAGGTTATCATGTAATCAAGGAGTATTGACAATCAACCTTGTCAATAATCAAGGAGGGTTATTATAGCCAACACACACGGGTTCAGCTCTTATTTTCTTTCTTTAAAAATAATCCTTCCTTTTGCTGCTCTTCTCAGCTCCTTCCAATCGGCAAAGTCCGTCCTGGAAACACAGCGCCCAGAACTGTAGGGGGTTGCACCAGAGTTGGAGAGACAGGGATGATCACCCCCGCCCCTGCCCTGAGCATGCCTCCTGATTTAACAGTTTGCAGGCAGTAGCATAGAGTTGTTGCCAGACGCTGCCCTTTGAGCTCCCCAAAGGCTGTGCCCTGAATTCCGCTTTCTTAGGAGAGTAGCTAAAATGCCTCTGGAGCCTTCATTGACAGCTGCTCCACTGCGCTGAGCGCTGAGCTCCTTCCCACAGAGCATGCACAGTTGCTGCATGGGTATCTATGGAGATGAGTGAAGGGGGACAAACTTTCCATGGGAACAAAGAGGTTGGAAAAAAGTTTCCCCACCACCTCCTCCTCATACTCAAACAAGAGTGGAGGGGATGGAGAGGAGTACAGCACAACCCCCATCATCCAAATGCTCCCCAGAATCTATTGAGGATCCCACTGATATGTAGCAAGTGGTCAGCACGGTCCCCATATGCAGGATCTAGCTTGACAGGAGAGATGGCTGCTCAGATCAATGAAGAGCGTTGCATGTAGGGACCTGAATTCCCACAGCTGTCCAGGGAAGCTGGCATTCCACGATCATTGTCTCCACTTACCTGTGCAAGACTCTGGCAGATGAGCCTCTACCCAAATCGAGTGGTGCACAGCCTCTGCATTCAGGATGAAAATAGGTGTGTCCAAGGGCATCTCAATGAATTGCTAATGCAACACTGAGGCCAAATCACATGCCTGGAAATTGCAGATACAATTTCTATCGGAAGTCTAACCTACCTTCTCCCCAGGAGTCACAGATATTCTCCACACACAATGGGAATAGGAAGGATAGCCATTTGGAAAACCAGGAGCAGAGAAATTCCCTGTTGTGTCCTGCAAGGTCTCCCCGCAAGCTATGAGATTGAAAGACAGCAGCAAAGAGTTACCCTCTGAAAGAAGATGTTCAGAGTTTATCAAGCTGTTTTTGATCTTCCCTTGTGGGTATTGGTAGCAAGCTAGACAGCTTTGCACCTCTAGGTCACTGACTCAAATCCAACCTCATTTGGTAGTGAGCAGTGGTCATTGCCATCTGCCTGTTTGGTGACCTAGGTGAAAATGATCAGCATCTGTGGGATAAGAAAGATTTATCCATCTGGGGATGCTGACAAAATAGATCATTACAAAGGGTTACCTCTCCCTCCACCACTCTCCTCTGCACAAAGCACTTTTAAAAATATTTTTAAATTATCTGAATTGTGGAAGATCTTTTCTACCCATTCCACCAAATGCAAAATTATTAAAACCAAAGCCTGCCACTAGACAAGCTATTTTCCCTTCATTACAATCTGCTCAATAAAGTTTTCCTTAGTTACCATTGTTAATACTCTTTTCTGGGTTAAAACACTGTGACAAAAGCTAGCTGAGCCCCAAAGCACCCTCAGTTCAGGGAGTCAACTCTGCATTGTAGCAAGACACAGCATAAGATTTTAACGTTGAAGCTTTTCTCTACTCTCTGCCACACACTATTTGTTGCCTGTTGCAACGGATGAGGAGTAGCTCCCAGAAAGTTTTTAAACACCCTTTTTTAGGGAACAGGGTTCCAACATCTGTGAAATCAGCAACAAGTGTAGTTCCTATTCACTGAGCCAGGAAGGAAGGGCTGGAATGTGGAATGACACATACACGTGCAGAGCAGATGCTGATTGACTGGGGTGAGAGACCACACATTTCAAAGCGCCTGTTTCACTCGCAATGCTCAAAAGCCACATGTGAATGAGCACGATGCGGAGCAGACATCAGACCACTGCTCGACTGCTCTGGATTTCATAACCCTTGTGCCCACTCATGTTCTAAAGTAGGGTCAGACCCTTGCTGGGTTTCCCCAGCAACTGTGAGGCAGCCCCCAAGAATCCTTCATTAAGCAGGAGCGCTTGGAAAGATTTGACAAGATTGAACATCTGCCTCTGTTTCTCATGCAAATGCCATGAACGCTACTCTGCCTGGCACCCTGACTCTGCCTGATGCTGAGGGTTGCCCACTAATTTTTCAGCCTTGATCACAATTACAGAGGTAGATTGGAACCTATTGGGGAAGAGACACCGGCCTCATTCAGGACGCTTAATATATGAAAAATGTCATCACCCAGGCCAGACTGAAAGATGACTTGTAAGCAGCAGCCATGGGGCTGGGAGATATAGATGTCTTTGTCCTATTGAATGGCTCATAAGGAAGTTGAAAGGTGAAAACAGCAGGATGGAAATGTCACAGATTCCAAGCAGTGACACAAGGTGAATGAGGTGATATCTTTTATTAAACCAGCTTCTATTGCTGAAAGCTTGTGTTTGGGAAGTACCATCATCCCCATTCCACAGATAGGCAGAGCAAGGTACCCAGAAAAAGTCAACTCTCCCAGGCCACAGAAGAAACTAACCTCTGAGCTGGGATTACAGCTCAAAAGGGGCTCTGCTAGTCTGCAGACCCACAAATACTACATCTCCGAAAGGTCGGTCAGCTTCCGGGGCCAGACGTGGAAGTGCTCACCTGACTGGGTTTAAAAAATTCACACGGGTGAAAGGTACTAGTCTCCTAGTGCAGGAGCTTGTAGGCTTTCACTTGTAGAACAGGTAACGCCCAACCCCCTTCTCCAAACAACTGCGCTTTCCTCGCTGTACCTACCATCTCTTGGGGTTGTTCGGTCTCCATGGCTATGCCTGGCCACTTTGCCCAAAAAGAGACCAGCAATGATGGTGATCTGCAAGGTGGACACTTCAAGGAGGTTTTTAGATATGAGAATAGCAAGAGTCACTCTGGAGCCAGTCACCTTGAATCATCACTGATCGCTGGAAGGTCGGCAGTGGCCATTGTCACAGGACGACTTGAGGAATATCTGACCATTTAGGGAAGTGTCCCAGGTTGTCAGGCCTATGCACTATGTGACTGACAACTTGACACAGCTTTTCTGAGCGGTGAAAAAGAACAATTGCTCAAATACCAGTTGCCTCCATGGAGAGATAATTACGGGGCACACATATCATATTGCCACAATTACATGGAATAAAGAGAACTATTGCTCTCAGCTAAACCACAATGCAGGTTACAGGGGAATTCATTTTCGGCTCACTAAGTGCAATTACCCAGTAATCTGCAAGATCATATAATTACTGTGCAGATACTGGGTACCTACTAGCAAACACTATTTTGTTACAATGTCAATAAATGGCAGTTGAGAATTGCTTCCTACAAGGTAAACATTCCCTGAAATTCTATGTACTTATTAGTCACTAAAGAGGGTGTGTGGAGAGAGGGAGGGGCAGGGTGTTGGTGTAGTTGTGTGTGGGGTGAATGTTGAGTTTTCTTTCCCTTTACAAGTGACCAGCAAAAGCTTAAAATAAAAGTGAACGCAGTGCAGAGGTGGTAGTTCAATATCACAATGGTGAGAGTCATATAAGGGATTTTAGATTGGCAGGACAACAAGGTAGGCAAGTTGGAAATTTTACTTATGCTCACTGCCTTTTATCCCCTGCTATCTGGGGTATTCAGCATGTTACCCAGCAGTTTGTTTTTTGGCTTTAAGGGACATGTTCACCATCTCTGGAAACATGGAATAGTTCTACCTCCTGTCATACTTGGATCCCTGAAGACCCAAGGTTTGCCCTCTCCCTTCCAAATAGCCAACATTGCTACTTCTGACCAGAAAAGTGCTTGCACCCCCAGTACAACAGAGCGAGATATCAATGGGAATTTGGGAAGTGCCACAGTCAGACCATGCTTTTAAATAAACCGGGCTTACTCTCCCATTCACTTAGATCCCAAGAATGAGGAGTAAGAGGTCCTCTTTATCTCATCACATTAGCAGACTAGGACATCCTGGCCTGAAAGAAACAGGCCATGGAAGATTTGTCCCTGCCCGGCTAAGACTATGAACATGGTGCAGGACTCACATTCTCTACTGAAAAACGCTAGGGGAGAGGGGAACAATTTGACTTTCAGCTTCCTTTTCAGCAAAGCATGATGGGAAGGGGAGGAGTCTAGGGACCTATGAAAGGCAGGCTCCACCACCACCCTGTCACTGCTAGGGAAGACAGTAAAGAGCCCTAGGCCCTAACAAAATCAGGAATACTGACAAAACACTAATAAAAGGCACCTGGTAGGGGAGCTTAGTTCTCCCACAGCTCCAGTTTGAAGCACTTGGATGGTCCATATTCTCAGAGTTCTTTCTTCAAAGGGATTATTAACATGCTACTGAACTCCAGTGCCTTCCAGATAAAGCACGTGTATGGGACAGAGTTGGAGCCATCCGCCCTAGCCATATTTACCTGGGCACTTGTACAACTTCCTCGCCTGAGCAATGTCTCCCTGACTCAGACGAATGCGCTGACCGATCGTTGGCCGCACCCCACTGTCATCATGACGGGGAAGGATGGTGTCTAGGAAGACCCCTCTGGAGAGAGAGAGACAGACAGCAGTGAAGATGGCATGACGTGCTGAGGGCACTCACGGTTAAGGATGAGAATCCCCTGACCACATGCCCTGTGCTAGCAGGAAGGGGGAACAGAATCTGACTGGACAACATGCTTCTTGAGAAATTTGTGCTTTGACATTCATGTTCTCTTGACACCTGATAGCTTCCAAATGCACAAGCAGCTTTGCCAATTTAGTAAATTCCTCTCTGGGACTAGCAGAGGCTGCTGCTGCTTCTACTTCAGCACAAATGCTTTACTTACCATATACCGGAGAAGGCAATAAAATATCCTTTTACGAGGTTCCCATCAACATACACCCATCGGATCCGCCATCGCACAAATTGGACAGAGTGGCCATGGCAGCAGGGCAGGACATCTTTGCTTGGTATGGAGATGCTATTCTGTTTGTAGGCATCATTGCTGACTGAGACAACGATAGACCCTGCATTTCCTAAATGTTAAAACCAAGACGCTCCTCTGCTCTTGTCTAACTCACCCCCACTCTTGGTCCCTTTGATCTGTCAAAGCCACTGAGACAATAGCTCTCTTCGTATCTTTTTCCCATTCCCTTCTTCGTGCTTGCTTCTGTGTTGTCCCTTATTCTTGGAGCTCCCTCCCCCCAACCTAGATCTTGATTCAACAAAGAATTTTAAGCATGGGCTTGAGTTCCAGCCTGCAAGTAGCCCCACTGAAATCAAAGTGCCTATGGTGCAAGGGTTTTAAATACAAAAACTACTTCAATGCATCATTAAGGGAGGCAGTGCAGCCTAGCTCTATTCCTGGCCCCTGGCCTGCTGGGTGACCTTAGGCAAGTCACTTTACTGCCCCGTGCCTCAGTTTCCTCATCTATAAAAGGAGGATAAGGATACTGATCTCCTTTGAGATCTATGGACGAAAAGTGCTGCGAAAGAGGTAAAGTGTGTGTGTGGGGGGGGGGGGGGGGGAGGGGAGTCATAAAATGAAAGCTTAAAACTAAGTTAACTTAGCCATGCTGCCCACGTGCATTATTTCACATCACCCCAAAATACATTCTGCCTCACAGTACAGATTGCAACGACATGTTTGAAGACAGACTGTCAGTTCCTTGGGATATGGTTTGTCTTCCTAAGGGAAATGACAACAATATTGAAGGGACCATGAGGAAAGGCAGGGCTGTGAGCAATAAGATTATTGCAATGCAAGTAGGCCCTGATGGAACACCATTTTAATGTATGGGCTTAACTTCAAGCATATGAGTCATCCCACGGTCGTTGGTGGGACGACCCAGGGGTTTAAGTATTTAGTTGGACTGGGAATTTGGGGAAGTGTGGAAGTTTTCTTTGTTTTAATTTTAATAAATACAGGCAGAGCAGTAGTGATCACAGGCCATCAAAAATTCCATCTATGTTTTTCAATAGAAAACACCTTGTGATTAAACAAGATTTTGTGAAAAATCTCATGTGTAAATGTTGATGTTTCTTGTGGAAAAAAAACACATTTTCACAAATTCTTCTGTGGGGGGAAAAGATAAATTCCCAACCAGAGCTAGCAGTGATGTTCCTAAGCTAAGGGTGCCACTGTCTATTGTGACACATTTGTCCGTTGCTAACTTTGACCAACTTTAACGGTGCAGGCTGAAATTTTCCATGTCCTGTGTCTGCTTTGCGCTGAACTGGGGTAAGAATCTTGAGCAGAAACAGTCCCTCCATTTTCAGGAATAAGGTTACTGGAAAAACAGGTCATTTTTGCCAATAGTAAAAGCTTTTTTGGCCACTACAGGGATTTGTAGAAGAATTTGAGATTTGGGAAGGGGGTATTTCTGGGCTCAGAGAAATGCCTTTTTCTGTCCCGATGGTCAATCTGGAAGGATTTTAAAATGATAAAATAAGTGAAATTGTCCAATGCACATGTTCAGTAGGAGTTGTTAGATGCTTGCTCTTAATTGTCTGGAATGTTCCACCTGCAATGCCCCCACTCCCGGGTCCCACTAGACCTCCAGCATCATACACTCAGGAGCTCCAGCCAAGTCACTGGCAGAATGGAACCATCTCCTCTCAGGGTCATTGTCCACCATCAAAACAGCCTTTGGCCTAGCCTCAGAGGAAGGTGTGCTGGGCTGGGATCCATGAGACCATACCTTCTAGTTCCCCTTCTTCCCCCAATTTAATTCTGTGCCCTTCAGAGCATTATTGAGTAAGGGCCTACTTTAGGAAATAATGTGGCATAGATTTCTCCCACTTTATAAACGAGGATGCATGACTTCACTTCTGGTAGAGCTCAGACTAGATCTCAGGGGTCTCATATCGCAAACCCAAGTCTCAGCCCCTTAACCACACTGACTTTCAGAATGAACATGCTAGATCTATGTGACACTGTGTAAATGCAAAGTGTAGCGACTCAGAAGTCCTCACTCCCATTCCCTTTTTCTGCCTGTTGAGGTCCCTTCTAACTCTGATTCAAGAATCACTAGGACCACACTACCCTCCCAGAGCTTGGAATTGAACCCAGGAATCCTGATTCTTCCCTCCTCCCCCCACATTCTCCTGCTGTCTAGCAAATGTTGTATAAACCTGCTGAGTGTTGTAGCGCTCCACTGGCTAGCGCAAATATCCAATAGCCCTCCAGTTGCTGGCACTCAGCTAATGAATTACTGCTTTAGTTCAAGTGATGTTACTCTTAGGATTAATGTTAGTACAGTACTTGGAATAATACAGTGCTATATAAACACTTAGAAGTTATTAGTCTAAGAAATGATGAACATTTACAGTTCTAGTCGATGTCAACAGAGCTGTGGGTTTTCAGGACCTCTGGAAAAATCAGTTCTTCCATATCAAGCTGGGCACCCCAAATTATTAGAAAATGTTGCAAGTTTTGGCCTAAATCTGCATCTGAATTCCCCTCTGTAAAATGGAGACAATACATCCCTACCTCCCAGGATCAAGTCAAGAGGATTAGCAATACTTTATGTTCAGGGCAGGATGTGCATGGTGTGCACAGAATAACACAAGAAGCGACACATTGAAAAAAGAAAATCAATATTAAACAGCTGGGCACTGCATCACCTGGGTATTGAGTGAGACAGGGTCCTGGGGAAAAAAAAGTATGAGAACCTAATGAAAGGCTGCACTGTATAGCATACTAACAAGGGAGCTGAACGATGGCTGCATGGGAGTCAAATCTAATTTTTGACTGTGCACGTTGATGTTAAGATTTTGTTTGGAATATAGAAAGATATCTTGGATAACTCACTACGTGCAAGTCTTCATGTGGGAAGAGGGCATTGCTTTTTAACCCTGTCTTCCTGAATAATTAGCTTAACACATTCCTCTGTGTGTGTCAGCCTGCGTACTAGAAAATACAAGTCTGCAGCCACATTGCATAGCTTGTACGACATTTACTCATGTGCAATAACTAGTGGCCATTGTTGTCAAGTACCTTTTACCCTCATCATGGTCTCTTATGCCTGCAGTCCAATTCCCATTGTCCACTGACGCTAATTATATTTGGGTATGGAGATGAAGAGACACCTGGTGGTATATAAATGACATTTATTGATTTAGGCTCTCATTGGGAACTTGGGCCAGATCCTCAACAGTATTTGTAATCAACGTGTGTCCTGCTTTAAAATGTGAAGGTATCAAAGACTTTATTTCACGTAAAAATGCTCTGTAACTGTCTGTCTCAGGAGTTTCTGTTTGGGGTCATTGACCTCTCTGCAGAGTCAGTCATATTCCTTTCTGCCCCTCGCTCACACCCAGAAGGACAGAGCGAGAGAGTAGAGTAAGGGGAAGATGAAAAACGCTGTTTCTTTTTTTAAAGCAAGAGAGGTGGTGGCAATGTGGCTACACACGGCTCTGTGTTGTACTATGCAAACCCGGCCAGTTGCTGATCCACAGAGGATCATGTGCCACCAGCAAGAGGAATTACTGAATTAGCTCAACTTGCTTGTAGGGCTGGAATTCCAGGGTTCAATCCACAGTGACACCCCCCCCCCCATTAATGGCCGCTGTTACATAGTGACACAGATCTCTACTATCTGACACTATCCCATGCTTCCTTTCACAGTGATTCTGACAAAGCAAGATATGCCTATATCAGACAGTGAACTCTTTCTTGTCCCACAACCACCATCTTAGTGTAAACTCCATTTGGGATGAGAACATCCGATTTGGATAAGGGGCTTGGAACCTAGTTGAGTGACTATGATGGAGAAGGCAAGCCAAAATAGAGCAATCTAGGGTTATCAGCTTCAAAAGTCTCTCACCTCATTACTTTGCAAAGATTGGTAAAGGTGCCTGTGGTTAAGAAATTCCTTGACAGAGCCTATGTTCCTGGCTTTCCTGTCCCTGAGCAGGTTAAATGAGAAGCTCAGAGCACCCACACTAAGGTGAAAATGTGAAGGAGCATATAAAGCAACTGAAGGCTCAGGAGGGCTGGTTTATGGGTTCAAGGTGGCTGAGTAGGGGAGCCCACATCCTAAGAAAGGGTGTCAGACACTGGGTCCGCACCTGGGAGTGCACCTCGGAGACACAAAACCAGCAACAGTGGCCCACCACTACCTAGACTCAAAGAGCACAGAAGCACGTAGGATCCGGTGATGGGTTTCCTCAGTAGAGTGGTGTCCATGCAGCGAGAAGGCCTGGGCCAGGTTGTGACAGAGATATATGGAACTACAAGTTGTCCCTGGTTCTCAGAGAATGCAGCCATGTGAATACAGAGCTCATTCAACATTATTAATAAATAGCCCATTAAAAAACCACATCAACACTAAGTACTTGAAAGTGAAGAGGATCAAATGCCAGACAAATGGAGTCATGACAATCAATAATGACATATACGCAGTACACTGTACTTACAGAGCATCTTGCGGATTAGGTATGACAAAGTAATAGCAAAAACTGCCTCTCACATACAGGCACTTACATACAGTGCTACATTACTGAGCTAACTCCCTCATTGCTTGCCTTGTGCCTAAGGAAGGATGAGTGGCATTGGGGTGTGTAATTAAATAGCAGCTTCCCCTAAATTATTTAGACTATTTAGAAGGATTGGACATACACAAGTCCATGGGGCTGGATGCAATGCACCCGAGGGTGCTGAGGGAGTTGGCTGAGGTGATTTCAGAGCCATTGGCTATTATCTTTGAAAGCTCGTGGCAACAGGGGGAGGTCCCTGAGGACTGGAAAAAAGCAAATATAGTGCCCATCTTCAAAAAAGAGAGGAAAGAGGATACAGGGAACTACAGACCGGTCAGCCTTACCTCAATCCCTGGAAAAATCATGGAGCAGGTCCTTAAGGAATCCATTTTAAGGTACTTGGAAGAGAGGAAGGTGATCAGGAACAGTCAATACGGATTCACCAAGGGAAAGTCATGCCTGACCAACCTGATTGCTTTCTATGATGAGGTGACTGGCTCTGTGGATGTAGGGAAGGCGGTGGATGTGATATACCTTGACTTTAGCAAAGCTTTTGATACCGTCTCTCACAGTATTCTTATCAGCAAGTTAAAGAAGTATGGATTGGATGAATGGACTATAAAATGGATAGAGAACTGGCTAGAGCATAGGGCTCAACGAGTAGTGATCAATGGCTCCATGTCTAGCTGGCAACCGGTCACAAGCGGAGTTCCCCAGGGATTGGTCCTGGGGCTGGTTTTGTTCAATATCTTTATTAATGATCTGGAGGATGGGGTAGATTGCACCCTCAGCAAGTTTGCGGATGACACTAAGCTGGGGGGAGTGGTAGATACCCTGCAAGGTAGGGATAGGATACAGAAGGACCTAAACAAACTGGAGGATTGGGCCAAAAGAAATCTAATGAGGTTCAACAAAGAAAAGTGCAGAGTCCTCCACTAAGGAAGGAAGAATCCCATGCATAGCTATAGACTGGGGACCGATGAGCTGGGCAGCAGCTCTGCAGAAAAGGACCTGGGGGTAACAGTGGATAAAAAGCTGGATATGAGTCAGCAGTGTGCCCTGGTTGTCAAGAAGGCTAATAGCATATTGGGCTGCATTAGGAGGGGCATTGCCAGCAGGTCACGGGAAGTGATTATTCCCCTCTATTCGGCATTGGTGAGGCCGCATTTAGAATATTGTGTCCAGTTTTGGGCCCCCCACTACAAAAAGGATGTGGACAAGTTGGAGAGAGTCCAGCAGAGGGCAACAAAAATGATTAGGGGGCTGGAGCACAGGACTAATGAGGAGAGGCTGAGGGAACTGGGCTTGTTTAGTCTGCAAAAGAGAAGAGTGAGGGGGGATTTGATAGCGGCCTTTAACTACCTGAAAGGGGGTTCCAGGGAGGATGGGGCTAGGCTGTTCTCGGAGGTGGCAGATGACAGAACAAGGAGCAACGGTCTCAAGTTGCAGGGCGGGAGGTCTAGGTTGGATATTAGGAAAAAGTTTTTTTCTAGGAGGGTGGTGAAGCGCTGGAATGGGTTACCTAGGGAGGTGGTGGAATCTCCATCCTTAGAGGTTTTTAAGCTGAGGCTTGACAAAGCCCTGGCTGGGATGATATAGCTGAGGTTAGTCCTGCTTTGAGCAGGGGGTTGGACTAGATGACCTCCTGAGGTCCCTTCCAACTCTAATATTCTATGATTCTAAGGTTATCATGTAATCAAGGAGTATTGACAATCAACCTTGTCAATAATCAAGGAGGGTTATTATAGCCAACACACACGGGTTCAGCTCTTATTTTCTTTCTTTAAAAATAATCCTTCCTTTTGCTGCTCTTCTCAGCTCCTTCCAATCGGCAAAGTCCGTCCTGGAAACACAGCGCCCAGAACTGTAGGGG
>ML681369.1:0-16293 GCA_007922225.1 Emydura subglobosa
AAGAGTAGCAGTTTATCTGAGGGGGGAAAATTGGTCTCTTGTGGGCTATCTCTGGAGCAGGCAGAGGGTGCCTCTTAGATTCTGCTGATAGAGGATTTGTCAGTTGGACCAGAGGTGGTTCTGGATTTATCTGATACCCAGGAAGGAAAGGTTCCTAAACCTGTGACTGTTGGGTGGTAATGACTTGTCCATGAGGGAAGACGCCCCAGTCCCCAAAAGCTTGTCTGGGAACAACCAGGTGGGCTGGGACAAAGGGGGGAAAATTTCAGATTGTTTGGATGTTAAAAAAGGCAGGTTATCTGCTGAGAAAGAGTTCATCTCCCAGGGTCTGTCTAAAGAGCAGACAGGGTGTGATTCTCGGCCTATTCTTATTGAGGGGGTGCCAGTGATCTTGGTTTTGGTCTTGGACTTAACTGAACCCCAGAAAGAGTCTTTTAGGGCTCGGGGAAAGGTCTCTGTACAGCAACCTCTAGCTGAAGAGGGAAGAGACGTTTCTGTGAATAGTGGCTTGATGCCCAAAACTGCCCCTGAGGGAATAAAACCTCCCGATAGTTTTTGCAAGCAGTTTTTTGGGAACGAATGATGTGAAAGGAAGTGATTAAGTTGGCTCAGGATGAGTCACTGCCTGTGGCAAGCCACAGTTCACATGTTAAGGGACTTGGTTCAGTTTCTAATGGCCAGAACTTTTCACAGGTGGATGGATTCATTAACTGTGTTTTAGAAAGGTCCAGTTTGGATATTTTGGAGAAGGCTCCAGAGGAAATGAAAATCGTTTGGGAGCTTAAACAGCCTTTCAATCCAATGGCTGTGATTGGTCACTACAATGGGAAGACAAAGATGTTGGAACCTGAATGTCTCCAGGCTGTTAGCTCTGCAAATGAACAGAGAGTGTCTCAGTTTCAAAGGAAGGATTGGGCAGCTATAGTTACACAGCAGGACAGATGTGAAATGGATCTCTTGGAAGAAGGGGGGGAGGAGGAAACTCTCAGCTCTGAATGCTGTGGGTGTATGGTGCAGTGTCTTAATGGACCCAGGTACATCTGGTGCTAGGTGGAGTCAGAGATTGGCAGTGAAAAAACATCAGAACTCTGTAAAAAGGCTAATGAAAATGGTTGATGTCTCTTTAAAACCTAGTCCAGACTTGAATCAGAGAACAGTTAAGACTTTGGAAACTTGTGAATTAGCTAGTGTGTGTGTGTGGAGGGGAGGGTGAGGGGGGTAACGCAATTACCTGACAGGGAAGCTGGAGGAAAATCCATGCATAGCTGTTAGCCAGGAGGACTCATCGCTGGGGTGGCCAGCTGAAGGCGGGTTAAATGTGCCTGGGACGGCTCTGAATCTGAGTGAAAGTCAGAATGAATTTGTTAGGGCTCAAAGAGGAGATGTTTCTTTGAAGGGGGCCAGAATGGGTGTCCAAAGCCTAGCCCCAGCAGGGGGAGCAGGCAGTTTTTTCATGCATGAGGGCTTGCTGTACAGAGAATTCTCTCCAGGGGAAAAGCAGCCTCATGGAAAAAACTGCCATCAACTTATAGTGCCTGAGGAATGTGAAATTGAGCTGTTAAAGTTGACTCACACTGATCCCTTTGCAGAACATCTGGGCATAGGAGAAATTTGTGACAGGCTGAAACAAAACTTGTATTGCCCTTACCTGTAGGACACATTGCGAGGTTATTGCAGAAGCTGTGATTTGTGTCAGGAGCACAGGAGTTTGAAGGGTCCTAGGAAGGTCCTCCTGCAACCTTTCCCCGTTATTGGGGAGGTGTTTGCCAGAATGTCTGTGGATATTGGGGGCCGCTCCCTAAACCTTCCAGAAATGGGAAGGAGTGTATTCTGAGGTGGGTGGATTTTGCCACCAGGTACACTGAGGCTGTGGCTTTATCTGATGTTAAGGGTGAGATAGTGGCCTCAACTCTATTCAGTACTTTTAGCAGGTTGGAGTTTCCCAAGGGAATCTTGTCAGGCCCTGGTGCCAATTGTATGTCAGAGGTGTTTGAGCAACTATGGGAAAGGTGTGAAATAAGTCATCTGAAAATTGCCCCTTATCATACAGAGACCAATGGCTGGATAGAAAGATTTAATGGGACATTGAGGGCTCTGCTAAAATGTATGTGGTCAGACGCCAGAATAACTGGGGTGTCTTGTTATTTTATCTGCTGTGTGCGTACAGAGGTGTACCCCAAGAGTCTACATAGAATTATAGAAACATAGAATATTAGAGTTGGAAGGGACCTCAGGAGGTCATCTAGTCCAATCCCCTGCTCAAAGCAGAAATAACCTCAGCTATATCACCCCAGCCAGGGCTTTCTCAAGCCTCACCTTAAAAACCTCTAAAGATGGAGATTCCACCACCTCCCTAGGTAACCCATTCCAGTGCTTCACCACCCTGCTAGTGAAACAGTTTTTCCTAATGTCCAACCTAGACCTCCCCCACTGCAACTTGAGACCATTGCTCCTAGTTCTGTCATCTGCCACCACTGAGAACAGCATAGCTCCATCCTCTCTGGAACCCCCTTTTAGGTAGTTAAAGGCTGCTATCAAATCCCCCTTCATTCTTCTCTTTTGCAGACTAAACAAGCCCAGTTCCCTCAGCCTCTCCTCATAAGTCTTGGGCTCCAGCCCCCTAATCATTTTTGTTGCCCTCTGCTGGACTCTCTCCAACTTGTCCACATCCTTTTTGTAGTGGGGGGCCCAAAACTGGACACAATATTCTAAATGCGGCCTCATCAATGCCGAATAGAGGGGAATAATCACTTCCCGTGACCTGCTGGCAATGCCCCTCCTAATGCAGCCCAATATGCTATTAGCCTTCTTGACAACCAGGGCACACTGCTGACTCATATCCAGCTTCTTATCCAGTGTCACTCCCAGCTCCTTTTCTGCAGAACTGCTGCCTAGCTCGTCGGTCCCCAGTCTGTAGCTGTGCATGGAGTTCTTCCTTCCTAAGTGGAGGACTCTGCACTTTTCTTTGTTGAACCCCATTAAATTTATTTTGGCCCAATCCTCCAGTTTGTTTAGGTCCTTCTGTATCCTATCCCTACCTTCCAGGGCATCTACCACTCCCCCCAGCTTAGTGTCATCCGCAAACTTGCTGAGGGTGCAATCTACCCCATCTTCCAGATCATTAATGAAGATGTTGAATAAAACCGGCCCCAGGACCGACCCCTGGGGCACTCCGCTTGTGACCTGTTGCCAGCTACCTGGTTCGCTTCTTTTGACTGCTTTATGGGAAGCAAGTCAGGGGACCCCTGGATCTGATTTGTGATTCCTGGGAGGGTAATACAGAGGTAACAGAACAATCAGTGGGGTGTATTTGTCACAGTTTAGAGAGGATTTACAAGATCTCACAAGAGGAGCATAGATTATCTGCCAAGAACCCATTATGGAGCTAAACGAACCCTTACAAATGTGTGTAAAAAGTTGAACAACATCGTTACCTCCATAGTGAACCTTGCAAGGAAAAAGCCTGTTTTAAGTGAACATGATTTTGCTGTTAACATTTATGCCCATGTTAAATCTTGTAATTTGTTGTTAATGCCAGAAACTGTAAAAAGGCACCGTGTGCCTGATACTTTGTAAAAGACTTGAAGCATGTTAAGAACTGAAGAGGGGAAGTTCCTATGATGCACTCAGCAGTGTCTAGGGACACCCCTTTCTGCATCAATTTTGTGTGGGGGGTGTCATGCTGGCTGGATAAGGAGGGCCCCTGAGGTGTATTCAGGAGCTCTGATTACTCCTTCCTACACGACTCTCGTATTGGGGGTGTCATGCTGGCTAGATTGGGGGATGGGGGAGCATTTGTTATATTGTTTGACATCAATATGTCAAAATCATAATAATTCATGTGAGATATGCCATGTCAGGTACTGTTAGGAAGGATGTAATGTGCTAAGTCAGATGATAATACTTATGTTGACGTGTGATATGTGAAATGGAAGTTATGGACATATTTGATGTATCTGTATTTCAAATTGTGCTGCCTGGGCAACACCCCAGATAGGATGGCGGCAGGCAGGACAATAGACTGCTTAATAGCCCATTGAGATACCCCCAGGTGCAAGGGGCCCAGGGGGAGAAGCCTCGGATATCCCTGATGAAGCATCAGAACTGGCCCATGTGACTCTGGACTCCATTTTAGTTCTTGTAATATTCCACAGGCCACATGGCCAGGGCCAGAGGGTATATAAGGCCAAGCCACAGAAACCATTTTGCCTTTGTTCCTGTTCAGTTACTGACACACACCTGCTTCCGGATCAATTCACTTGCAACCGAACTGAAGGACTGAGGCCCATCCAGGTACTAGATGTGCACCAGAGGAACTGTACAAGCTGCAACTCCACATTTCTTCTAGAAACCTGATGTATATGGACTTTCAATCATTTGTATGTATCTGATTTGCTCTAATCTTTTAACATTTCTCTTATGGTTTGTTTCTTTCTTTTTACAATAAACCTTTAGTTTTAATTACTAAAGGATTGGCTGGCAGCATGGTATTTTAGGTGATATCCCAATTTATATTGATCTGGTGCTGTGGCTGGCCCCTTGGGGTCAGAGGTAACCTTTTTAGTAAAGAGAATAGAGTTTAAGTGACTGGTCTCTTTACTTGACCTTGTGCTGATTTGGAAGCCAGGAGCTGAAATGCAGTAAAGGGGGCTGTGTGTATTTCCATACTGGCTTCTATGGGGATTCAGAAGCACAATTTGTGGCTGGTTGGGAAGTCTGGCTCAGTGCCACTCACCAGTGCTGGGAGAATCCGCTCCCTTTTTACTGCCTGCCCTGACCTTGGCATTATCAGGTGGCTGCCCTGGGCACGGGACGGATCACAAGGGGTTCCAGGGATGATGGAGGTGGGCTGTTCTCAGTGGTGGCAGATGACAGAACAAGGAGCAATGGTCTCAAGTTGCTGTGGGGGAGGTCTAGGTTGGATATTAGGAAAAACTTTTTCACTAGGAGGGTGGTGAAGCACTCAAATGGGTTACCTAGGGAGGTGGTGGAATCTCCGTCTTTAGAGGTTTTTAAGCTGAGGCTTGACAAGCCCTGGCTGGGATGATTTAGCTGAGGTTAGTCCTGCTTTGAGCAGGGGGTTGGACTAGATATCTCCTGAGGTCCCTTCCAACCCTCATCTTCTAGGATTCTATGAACCCACTGTCAGTCAGAAGGACCATCAGAATCCGATGGCCACGAGTGGCAGGATGAAGAGCTGGCGACGGGTGCACGACATGCGAGGAGATATGGCCCGGGGAGGCTGAATGAAGGAAAGATGAAGAAACCCCGGGACAATTTTCCATCTTCCCCGTAGTTTGGCATCTGAACAGGCTGGAGACGCCACACGGGTGCTGGAGATTGTTCCTCTCGGATTGGCTCCAGGCGCCATCTTTGGTGTCTGATCTAGGTGCCAGCCGATCCGGGGTGAGGGACTGATCTCGGGGGATGGGGGGGCGCCCTAGCCAGGCGGGTGGTTTGGGGGATCAGTGACTATGTATCGCTAAGTCTGAGGGGATAAAGCGTATAGGGTATAAGGGGACCGTGGGGGACGCCGTGGGAAGGCGGGTGGAGGGCTGCAGGCGTTCACACTGGGTGTGGAAGGGGGGAAATCGGATCACAGGATACTCTGCCGGTTTGGGGCGTCGGCCCTGTTTTGGCCAGCCCCCCCAGGGTTGGTACCCCAGGCTGCACGCTGCAAGGGCCAGTTTGCCACCCTTGCCCCATCTGAGAGCAGGCTAAGGGAGGAGACGGACGGTGGATTTGGTATGACCATCGGCTGAGGCAGACCCTGGAGGAAATGTCTTAGTTCATGGTGGGGGGATTTCAGGAAAATCCCAATCTTGTGGGGCCAGTCAGCAATGGCTGAATTCGGGGAAGCATCTTGTGGAACTATCAGGAAATGTCACCCCTAGCTGGCAGCATGTGATTAGGGGAATGAGGATTGGGGAAAGCAGGGACAGCTGCCTCCCGTGCAGGCTGCAGAGCTGGGGTTACTGTGAGTAGCCAGCGTCAGGGACTGGGTGTCAAAGGGGAGCAGGGCAAGTGGGCTTGGGGGGCAGCTGCTCTTAACCAGTTAACCTTTCTCTTATATAGGGACCCATCAGCCCCTAGCCCAATTTTTCCTGCCTGCTCTCTGGCCACCCTAAGCAGGACAAGAAAGGCGTGTCGGGGGCAGAACTGGGACAATGTCACCCAGGAAGATTTAATGGCAACTTGTCTGATCCGGCTGAAATTTTTGGTCAGGGTTTCCAATTTTAACTGCCCCCCCACCTTCCCCCAGCTTCATCCTGCAAGAAGAAGGGAAGATACTTTTCAAGACATTTTCCCCCCTTTATTTTGGTCAAAGCGAGGTGTTTGTGGGACTTCTTAGGAATCCCCCCTGCCCTCCTTTGCACCAAAGTGACCATTATCGGTGGGGGGAGAGGTAATGCTGCTGAAAATTATTCGAGGCCATCACAAAAATGGAAAAGGAAAGCGTCTTTAGCCACCGAGACACACCTGCCATTCTCAGAGCTGTCAAATCCATACCAGCGGCCTTCCGAGAAGAGGCTGTACAGATGCACAGAGAGCTGAGCTGCGGGAGGCAATATCTTTTATAGGGCACACCTGCCTCTTATGCCGGGGGGGTGTGGCCGATAAACAAACAGACAGCTAGATGGGGGGGAAGGGAGATGGGAGAGGCCGATCAATTATTTGTCACTAGAACAGTTTCCAACCTGTTCCACTTTTGTCCCGGAAGTTGAACCTCTGGGGTACGACCAGTCGCTTGCCCAGGCATCTTTTCTCATTGCGGTTCCCTGTGAAGCTCAGCCCCGGCCAGTGGGGACTCCTGCAGCCCCGCGCGGGTTAATTCCTCACTGCCGTCCCCCAGCTCCCCATTCCCAGTGCCCAGCCTAGCTCATTACGCACCAGCCTAGCCTTTGTCTGTGGGAGCTGATTCCCCCCACCCAGCAGATGCAGCGGCTGCGCTGGATTCACGGCTTGGGTCGGTCGCTCATTCCTGGAATCTCGCTTGATTTTTTTAACTTCATTTTTATTCATTGCTGGCTCCAAAGCAGCGAGTGAGATGCACCAGGCCGCTCGGCAATGCGGGGAAGGGGAGGTGGGACAAGTGCAGCCTTCGTGGAGTTCCCTTCCCACCAGCGAAAATCTACTGGGCTGGCTGGCGCTGGGACAGGGTGTTTGTAGTGGGAGGTGGCCACCCCGGGGTGACTAACCCGTGGGACAGGCCCAGTGAGGATGGGGTTTTCACACGAGTTAGCAGGGCAGGGACGGACGAGGATCTCCCATGAACAGCCCCTCGACTGGCTGACACAGGGGACAGCTACAAACCCCTGAGTCTCACCCAGCGCTGGGCTCTGTCCATCACTGTAGGGGAAATAACCCGGCTGTTCGCCTAGCGAAGAGGCAGGATGAGGGCTGGGATTTCCACCGGAGCTGATGGGAGCCGGATTTGAACCTGGGTCCTCACTCCTCTAGGCTCCCTGCCTTTAGTCTCATGGGTTGGGCACTGCCTGAGTAAAGAAATAGCTGAGGAGGCTTGGCCTGGGGGGCTCAACCCCTCTGCAAAGCTGGCCCGATGGTTGGGCCTCGCCAAAGGACAGAAAAGGCGCAGCTCCGGCCCTGCAGCGATTCCCAGAGGGGCTCAGGGCTGCAGCTTTTTCATCACCTTCTCAATCCAGAGGACAAAGGTGGAGACTCTTGTGTACACCACGGGGGGCGTCCCATCATCAAATCCATAGGAGACGATGCCCTGGGCTGTTCCCCTGCATACGAGGGGGCCCCCAGAGTTGCCCTGTGAAATGGAACAAGAAACAGATAAAGAACATCCAGCCGTGGGCCACCGCTCTGCATCACACCCTCTCGTTCCCTGCAGCCTGCCTCATCGCTGCCTCCTCCCTGCAAAAGAGAAGCTGTTTTTCATTCCTTTGTATAGCACCGAGCGCAAGGGGAGGCCTGCCCTTTGATCTGTGCTTGGCAGCCTGACTGCGACCCTGACAATCACAACCATTTAAATTACAACCATTGCTCAAGGGGGACTTGAAGCCATGAGGAGAATCACCTCGAAAGAGCGTTTGCCCTCGACTGGGTCCCCCGCACACAGATTTGTGGAGGGATTATAGTGATGATATCTAGAAGCAGCATCTGGCATCACCACTACATCCGCCTTCTGCAGCTTATCCGCGAACAGCTTAAAGCGTGGGCTAGTCCGGCCCCAGCCGGCGACGCTGCACTTGGCTCCTGGACGCACTCGCTGATGAGCCGGGGGCAGGCGGATGGGGCTGACGCATCTGTTGAGCTCTGCCTTTTTCTCCAGCTGTGTCCAAGACAAGACACAAGCACCAGGGCCAGCATGAACGTCAGAGTCGATGCTGGGCAGAGACATCCCAATTCCAGGAGAGAGAAACGACGGCCAACCCATGGCCAGGAGGTCACTGGTGGTGGATGGATGGGATGGGGGTGGGGCCTGCAGCAGTGTGAGGTCAGAGGGGGTGGGGTGCTGGGATCGGGGAGGAGCCTGCAGCAGTGTGAGGTCAGAGGGGGTGGGGTGCTGGGATAGGGGAGGGGCCTGCAGCAGTGTGAGGTCACTGGGGCTGGGGTGATGGGATCGGGGAGGGGCCTTCAGCAGCATGAGGTCATTGTTATTAGTCCTAGTGTCGTATTCCGGGTGAGGGATCTTGGCGCGCACCGGGCTCACTTGTCACCTCCATTCCCTTTTACATTTTAAGTCATGGGCCTCCAGATGCACCGTGATCTTGCTGTGAGAGCCAAGAGAAATGTGTGGGGCATTGGGGGCAGGGCGAGGAGCTGGGAGAGGGGCTCAGGGACAGTGATATAGGGGAACAGGGCAGCCTGGGGCTCTCAGGCTGAGATCTCGGACTCAGGTCCTGGCCTGAAAACCTTCACCCCACTGCTCGCATGCCGGCTGCCGTCCGGCCCTAGTGGTGGGCACCGGCTGGCTGCGGGGTTGGGAACAGGGCACAAGGGGCCTTTCTCCACCAGGGGGCACCGGCTGCAGCAGAGAACCCCTGCCCTGTGGCGTTGGGGTCCCAGCTGATGTCTTCCCCGGCCCTGTGCTGTTCCCCTGAGCGCCTTCAATGCCCCGTGTCCTCCTGGCCCCTGGGTCCCAGCTCCCTGCACTCCGGGGACCCGCCGGCTAGATCCAGACGGGGTCTGTGCCCAGCTCCCCCAGCCCAGAGCCCTGCCTAGCTGTCCTGGGGCTGGGAGCTCCTCCCAGCCCAATCTTCTCCTTCCCCGTGACCTACAACCGTGCCAGAGCTCCCGGCCCACCCTCGCCCATTAACTCCCGACCTGCCCCCCATGCAGAGATGCTTACCCTATATTGCAGTGAGCGGCCGTCAGCACGAAGTTCTCCGACACCAGGAACCCTCCGCAGCGGGAGATATTTTTTCCATCTTGTATTTTCAGATAGGTCATGTAGGACCTGGAGTGCGGCCGGGCTTCCTGTCCCCCGATGATCTCACTTGGGGGGGGAACCAGGTTAACATAAAGAGCCCCATCGTCTCCCCGGGACAGGCTGGGACCGAGCTGCCCGTCCCACAACCTCAACCCACGGCCCACGAGTGATGCTCTCCCTGGGGGATCCCTGTGCCTGGATCCCTGCCCCCTGCCTAGCTAACCCACAGACAGGAGGCCCCGTGGGGCCAGAGGGTGAATCTAAAGCTCTGACATCGCTGGGTTGAGCCTCGGCCCCAAACGCATCAGCAGTGGGTCAGTGATTGCACGGCCTTGAGTTACTGAATTTCTCTCGTGAAACTGATTCTTTTTGCCCCGTTTTAGGAGGTTTTCAAAGGAAAATTATCAGGTTTGGGCCATTGGAAAAAATTGGTCTTGGGATGGAACACCTAAAGTCCAAATACCCCTTGGAAAAATAAAGAAAAACCTTTGTTGATGAACTATGAACAAGTCTTCCCCCGGGTGGGTGTGTTGGAAAATCCCTGAGTATGCTGCTCCTTGCTGTTCTTTGCATTATGCTGGCACCTAGACCGAGATCAGGGCCCCTCTTGGGCTGGACGCAGCACAGACCCCAACCAAGATCAGATCCCGTCCCATTTTCCCAGGCGCTGCACAGCCCCACAATCCGTGCCCCGAACAGCATCCCATCCACACAGACATTGCCAGAATCCTTCTTCCCATTGTGCAGATGGGGAAACTGAGGCACAGGGCAATTGTTCCTCGACCTGCCTGAGGGGTTTAGGTGCTCGGTTCCCGTCAGCACTCTTTGAAACTCCCAGCCCCAGGGACGGGCCCAAGGTTTCTGCAGGAGCAAGGACTTATGAGAGAAATGGTCCCAAATTATTTGGGTGCCATCTCTGTGCATCAGCCCCGCGGCTGGAGTCCCTGTGCAGGGCACGGCTTGGCAGAGGAGTCCCCATGGAGCTCAACCCCCTGGGCTACCCTGAGAGCTCGAGCTGTGGGGTTACCTAAAGTCCCCTTGGCCCAGCAGGATCCTCACTGCTGCCCTGCCGGGAGAGGGACCCACTCCCCTCAGGCCTCTATCCCCCCACACTCACCAAGCCGTGCCCTGAGGGGCAGGACCGGGATCAAGAGCTGCATCGTCAGAGCCATCCAGGGACAGGCACGGAGCCTCTGTGTCAGCCCTGGGAGCAATATGGACTGGGAGGGGAGGGCAGGGCCTGATGACCACAGGGGCACAGACCCTGCTGCCTGGCGACCCCCACCCCAGGGGGGCAAAGGGTAGAGAAACCCCTTGGGGAAGCCTCAGGGTACAGCTGAAGTCCTCTGGGCTCTGGTGCCCTAACCACCTGGCACAGTATCTCGACACCCCCATCTACCAGCATCAGAAACGCCCTGGGCTGTTCTTCTCCTCAATTCCCAGACCCAGAGATTGAAAGGCCAGGAGGGGCCACTGGGATCTTCCAGCCTCACCTCCCCTCAGCATCCTCTGGTACTCCCCAGCTCTTTCTTTGCCTAGAGGGAATTTTTGTCCCCTTTTTCCCGCCAGAGACTGGCCACATCACCGGTTGACAGCCCGTTTGGTGGTGTTGACAGGCGGCTGAGGGGTGGGCTAGCTGTTTGTGTGTGGGGGACCGTTTTGAGGCCACTCCCCAGCCTCAGAACGGGTCTTAGTAACACTGCACCATAGAATTTGATAATGTTACGCACCACACCTCTTATACCAGGACAATGATGATCAGCAAATAATGAGTTTTCCGATTATACCGCCCTAGGGGGACTTTGTACGGAATTTGTCATCGCTCTGTAAAAGGGGGGAGCACCGGGGCCATGGACTGTCACAAGCCCTGGGATACCACCCAAAGAGCCCCCATCCTGCAGATACTCCATTCACCCCAAGCCACAAGGGCCCCCGATCCCAGCCCCACTTACCAGACCAAGCCCTGGGGGGCAGGAGAAGGGCCGTGGGGACCAACAGCCAGACGAAGGCCTGCATGTTCAGAGTCAATGCAGGGATGGTGCATCTGTCTGGGGCCGGAGGGCTTTATAAACTGGCCTGGCAGGGAGCTGGGGGGCAGGAAACCTCAGGGACACCCACACACACATCTGTATGCAGGGCTCAGGCATCTCAGTTTCCAGCCACGGCCGACCACACAGACTTGGGGGGAAACACTGGCCGTGTATCAGCCCGGCCGCTGCGGGTCCTGCACAGCTGGGGCTATGGCACAGCTGGATGGCTCATGCACAGCTGGGTCTCTGCACAGCAGGGAATGGGGCTTCCCTGGATGGAGAAGTCCCCTGTGGGGATTTGTCTAGCAGCATCTAGGGCTGCTCTGGGTGCCAGCTCACAGGTGGGAACATCTGGGGCCCTTCCTCACCTGTCTCCGTGATGGGGGTTGTGGGAGAAAGCCCCGGATCTTGGTGGTAGGTGGGAACACAGCCCTTTGATCTTTCTCAGGGTGGCACAGCCGTTGGTGGGGGGGGCTGAGCAGAGTTGCAACCGGCCCCCATCACAGAGGGGGGGGTTCTGAGAATGCTCCCCTGGAGAGTCTGTGATCACTTGAAGGGGATGTGGCAACTTCTGTGATGCCGTAGGGCCGGGAGCTGTGCCCGTGCAGTGCCAGAGGGGAAATGACACAGCAGAGATACAGAGAGAACCCAGGCGTCCTGGCCCCTAGCTTTCTGGCTCTAACCACTAGATCCCACTGCCCTCCCCGAGCCAGGGATATAACCCAGGAGTCCTGGCTCCCAGGAAATGACACAACAGATACAGAGAGAACCCAGGTGTCCTGGGTCCAACCCCCCTCCCCACTCTAACCGCTAGGCCTGCTCACAGCCCTGCTTCAGTAGCCACCACTCACCAGGACCCTTCACCACACCCTCACCATCCTGCAGTCCTGTAACACTCCCCACACACACCCTTAATTCCTGCCAGCCTCCCGGCAACCCCTCTCATCCCACTGAATACCCTGAAAAGGCTTCAGCCTCCCCTTTAATCTCCCCAGTATTCCCCTTTAATTCCCCCAACCTCCTTTTCAATCCCCCCAGTATTCCCCTTTAATTCCCCCAATATTCCCCTTTAATCCCCCCTTTAATCCCTGCAATATTCCCCTTTAATCCCCAAACCTCTCCTTTTATCCCCCCAATATTAACCTTTAATTCCCCCAACCTCCCCTTTAATTCCCCCCATCCTCCACTTCAATTCCCCAACCTTCCCCTTAATCCCCCCAGTCACCTGAGTCTCTGTGATGTCCATTCCTGGCTCCATTGCATGTCCTCACCCTGCTTCTGCCTGCCTCTCCGTCTCCTCCCTCTCCTGCCCCTGGGCGGATGAGCTGAGAGAGGCCGGATGATCTCGTTACATGGCCAGACCACGGCCACTCCTTCGCAGTCGTCAGGATGTCTTCCCGTGTCCCAGCCCACGGGGCGATGCTGTTCCAAACCCCGTCATTTGGGACACGGCTGAGGTGGGAGATGCCTGGGATTTTATGGACGTAGCTCAGCTCCACGGCCTGTATTGGCCGTTCGAGTTCTGCCAGCAGGTTCACGTCTCATGCGCAGACCGAAAACCAGAGACCACCAGCACCTGCTGTAACCGGCTTTAGCTTTGCTGACCCTGCTGCTGTTTGTGCCTTCCTTGCCAAACTTTCTTCCTTCGACCCCTCGTCGATGGGGACTGCCCCCAGCTCCTTGACCTGTTCCACTGGCTCCAGATCTTCATGCGTGGGTTGATCCCAGCACGTCGGCTTGTCTCAGCCCATCTTTCTCTGCATCCGTTTCCAGGACCTACTTTGCCAAGGTTTCAGCCAATTGTTTCGCCAGGTTCACAAATTCCTCGTCCCTGCCTGCCCAGCCAACAGTGTCATCAGCCAGTCGAAGTTTTGAGCCTGTTTGCCCCCCGACACCGACGCTGCAAACATGATCTTCTCCAGGGCATCCTTCGTTATGCGTGTCGTGCTGTCTGAATGAGGGGGGCCCCTGAGGTGTATTCAGGAGCTCTGATTGCTCCCTTCTACACCAGTCTCGCATTGAGGGTGTCACACTGGGTAGATTGCAGGGGGAGGGTGGGCATCTGTCATATTGGTTAACATCAGTGTGTCAAAATCCTAATAATTCATGGAGATATGCCATGTCAGGTACAGTTAGAGAGGTTGTAATGTGCTAAGTCGGATGACAATACTTATGTTCACGTGTTCTATCTGTAATGGAAGTTCTGGACATATTTGATGTACCTGCGTTTCAAATTGTGCCGGCTGGGACACACCCCAGATGGAGAGGCGGCAGGACAATATCCCGCTTAATGGCCCATCAAAACCTTTACAGAAGCAAAGGGCCCAGGAAGAAACTAAAGGCAGATCTGAAGAGTCACCAGGATAGGCCCATGTGACTCTGGACTCCGTTTTAGTTCTTGTAACATCCCACAAGACAGCAGAACAAGAAACAGAGGGTAGATAAGGCCAAGCCACACAAACCATTTTGTCTTTCTTCTTGTCCAGCTACAGACATACACCTACCTCTGGATCAATTCATTTTGTAACTGAACTGAAAGACTTAGACCCATCCAGGTGTTGGATGTACCAGAGGAATTGTACAAACTGCAACTCCACATTTCTTCTAGAAACCTGATGTATCTGGACTTTCAATCATTTGTATGTATCTGATTTGCTCTGACCCTTTAACATTTCTCTCATTGCTTATTTCTTTCTTTTTACAATAAACCTTTAGTTTTAGTTACTAAAGGATTGGCTGGCTGCATGGGATTTTAGGTAAGATCCAAACTTATATTGATCTGGTGCTGTGGCTGACCCCTTGGGGTCAGAGGGAACCTTTTTGGAAAAAGCATAGAGTTTAAATAACTGGTCTCTTTACTGGACCTAGTGGCTATCTGGGAGCTAGAAGCTGAAATGCAGTAAAGGGGGCTGTGTGTATTTGTATACTGGCTTCTGTGGGGATTCAGAAGTGCAGTTTGTGGCTGGTTGGGAAGTCTGGGTTCAGTGCCACCCACCAGTGCTGATAGAATCTGCTCTCTGAATGCAGCCTCCCCTGACCTTGGCATTTTCAGGTGGCTACCCTGGAGTACGGGACAGGTCACAATGGGCTCCACGTAGATGGCAAACAACGTGGGCAAAAGGAGGCAGTTTTGCCAGACTCCAGCCGGGGTGTAAAATCATTCCCCTCTTGTGCCACTGACAAGAACTGCACTATCAGCCTCGGCACACGGTCGTTTAATGGTAAAAATAAGATTACGACCAAGGCTGGTCTACTTCATGGTTGCCCGCAGAGCTTCGTGCCAGGCTCTGTCAACACTTTCTTGAAGTCGACAAAGATGTGATAGATGTGCTGAGGGTGTTGTAAAGTATTTCCAGTTGGAGGCCCGGTGCAGTTCCAGTTGCGAGACCACTGTGCTGCAGGCTCAGCTTAGCTGCAGTTGCTCACATGGTTATTCCGACCCCGGTGGCATAATATTTCCGGTTGGCAGAGATGAACAGGACTGAGTAACCCTGCAGATGTCTCCCTTTCTGCAGACCATGGCACGTAACAAGACCAAATACACGCTCACAGCTGCACATAGAGCAGTGGTTCTCATCCAGGGGTACATGGGGGTGCACAGAGATCTTCCAGGGGGTTTGACCCATCCCGTGCCCAGTGCAGCCAAGGTCAGGGCAGGCTGTGACTGGAGAGCAGATTCTCCCAGCACTGGTGCGTGACACTGAAGTCAGGCTTCCCAACCAGTCACAAACTACACTTCTGAATCCCTACAGAAGCCAGTACACAAATACACACAGCCCCCTTCACTGCATTTCAGCTTCTGGCTCCCAAATCAGCCACTGGGTACAATAAAGAGACCAGTTATTTAAACTCTCTGTTCTTTACTAGAAAGGTTCCCTTGACCCCAAGAGGTCAGCCACAGCACCAGATCAATATAAGTTTGGATCTTACCCAAAATCCCATGCAGCCAGCCAATACTTTAGTAACGAAAACTAAAGGTTTATTGCAAAAAGAAAGGAATAAACCATGAGATCAGTGTTAAAGGATTAGAGCAAATCAGATACCTACAGATGATTGTAAATCCGTATACCTCAGGTTTCAGGGACAATTGTGGAGTTGCAGCTTGTACAGTTCCTCTGGTAGAAATCCAGTACCTGGGTCTAAGTCCTTCGGTTGGGTTGCAAAATGAATTGATCTAGAGTCAGGTGTGTGTCTGTAGCTGGACAGGAACAAAAGCAAAATGGTTTGTGTGGCTTGGCCTTATATACCCACTGGCCCTGGCCATGCTGTCTTGTGGAACGTTACAAGAACTAAAATGGAGTCCAGAGTCACATGGGTCAATCCTGGTAACTCTTCATCTCTGCCGTTAGTTTCTTCCTGGACCCCTTGAATCCCTGAGTGTCTTAATGGTCCATTAAGCAGACTATTGTCCTGCCGCCATCCTATCTGGGGTGTCGCCCAAGCAGCACAATTTGAAATACAGATACATCAAATATATCTATAACTTCCATTTCACATATCACACATGAACATAAACATCGTCATCTGACTTAGCACATTGTAACCTTTCTAACAGTACCTGACATGGCATATCTCCATGAATTTTCATGATTTTGACGCACTGATGTTAACCAATATGACAACTCCACAGTTGTCCCAGAAACCTGATGTATATGGATTTTCAATCAACTGAATATATCTGATTTGCTTTGACCCTTTAACATTTCTCTTATAGTTTGTTTCTTTCTTTTTACAATAAACCTTTAGTTTTAGTTACTAAAGGATGGGTTGGCAGCGTGGGATTTTAGGTAAGATCCAAACTCATATTGATCTGGTGCTGTGGCTGACCCCTTGGGATCAGAGGGAACCTTTTTCAAAAAGAAC
>ML681369.1:31293-128883 GCA_007922225.1 Emydura subglobosa
AGGGGCAGCTCCTCTAGGTCATTGGGCACGGGGAATGGCTCGGTGGCCGGCAGCTCCTCTAGGTCCCATTCGGCCTCAGGGGGTATCTCCCACTCGGGTTGCTCCGGGGGCTCTGCCCAGTCCCGGGACTCCGGTGGCTCGGTCCAGTCCCGGGATCCGGGTACCTCGTCCCAGTCTCTCTGTTTGGGTTGCCTGGTCCAGCTCCGTGCAGGCTCTACCCAGTCTCCAGGTCCGGGTTGGGCTAGGGGTGATCGGAGGCTCTGCTCCAGCCTAGACCTCAGCCGGCAGGGCAGCACGTCTGCCTCCAGCAGCAGTATCTCCCAGACTGAGCTCTGGGGCCAGTCCTTTATACTGCCCCTTCCTGTTGGGGCTCCGCCTCGCCCCCCTGGTTGGGCTGGCCAGGTGGTCCTATCGCGACCTGGCACCTCGGTTGCCAGGCAGACTTGTCTGCTTGGCCTGGTTTGGTCCACTCAGGCTGCTGGGGCCCTCCCCTGGGTCCAAACTCAGGGGGATACCACAGTGCCTTCCTACAGGCCTCTTTAAGAGGCTGGAAATGGAGCACCCTGAAAACAGAGGGGCTTTTGGTCCTGACCCCAGCCCTGTGTTGTATAGCAATGGCTGTAGGCCAGGTGTGGGGGACATGAATCTGGGGGGCTCCCCAGCGGAGAAGTCTCTCTCCCTGGATGACATCTCCTCTCATCTCCCCGCCCCCCACTCCCACTTCCGTCGTCTGTCCGGTCTGTGCAGCCGCACGGAGCCGACCCACCTACACCAGTCCTGGCACAGCCCATCGTGGCCAGGTGCGAATGAGCACCCCTAGATGGGACACTGGCTGCTGCCCTCAGCCCCATGGATCACATGGTGGTGTGTTGGACCCGGGGATTCACCCAGAGCTCTGGGGGTGTGTGGAGCGCAGACAGGTGGTGTCAGTCGTCTTGTGGGGAAGGATCAGGGAGCAGCGAGGGGCAGAGATTGGGAGGCAGCATCTGGCTGGGAGAGCCTCACTTCTCCTGCATCTCCCTTCCCATCCTCAGACACCCTGCCGGCCCCCATGGTTGTTGCTGAACCCCAGCACCCTGTGTATTTCCCAAGGGAGAATCTCACACTCCAAAGCTCGGCACCCCTGGGGGAGGTGGTGAGCAGCTACCAGTTCTACAATCAGCGTGGGGAGCTTGTCTTCACGGTGACCCCCAAACCAACCCAGTGGCCGCAGCTGGTCATGACAACTGATATGGGGGAGGCCGTAGTGTACGGCTGTGTATACTTGGTGTTGAAGGACAGATCGACCATGTATTCTCCCCGCAGCCAGCCCATCTGGGTACCAGTGATGGGTAAATACCCTTTCACCTACTGTTTAGTAGGGGATTCACTGCCCCACCCTGTCACATGTGGGAACCCAGCCTCTCAGCTGTGAGGAGGGTCACCTCCTGCCCAGTTCCACCCCTAGAGTCTCCTGCCCTTGGTGGATGGCCCCGTCCTCCAGCTCGTCGTGCTGCTCCCCAAACACACAAAATAACCCCCACGTAAATCACACCATTCCAGGCATGGAAAGAGAACCCAGGTGTCCTGGCTTCCAGCTTGCAGTGCTTTAAACACTAGATCTGATTCCCCTCCCAGAGCCAAGGATAGAACCGAAGAGTCCTGGCTCCCAGTGTATCCCCTCAGTGGTCTAACATTTAGGCCCTCTCCGACCTGTCACTGGCTCTGCCATTTCTACCTTCACTCCAGAACATTCCTCCTTCCATCCTTTCATTTCTACACTCAGACCCCATCAATCTCTACCACTGCCAGTGGCCTCTGGGACGACTTTGTGACAATCCTGTGCTCACTCCCCGGGAGCAACATGTCTATTATCTTCCAGATGTTCTAGAACGGGGACATCATAAAGCTGGGAGTCACCTCCACCCCACAGGGGACCCATCTCCAGCTCCAGACGTCCAATCCGGCCATCGTGGGCTCCTACGCCTGTATCTATGAGACGGATGTGGCCGGGAAGAAGGTTCAGTCGAGGCCCAGTTCTCCCACTCGATCCACTTGCCAGGTGGTGAAGGATACTCAACTCTTGCCTCGCTTTGATATTTCCCTTGATCTCAGGTGCCGTATGCCACCACCATAGGAAGCTCTGGTCCTGGGGTCTCCAGTATGGCGGAGGGTCGGGGGTTTCTGGGGGAGATTGCTGAGGCTTTCCTGCCTTCTCTCGCCAAGTTGCTTTTTCCCCATTGACAGATGTGATTTGTCTTTTCCAACATCCCCTGGAGCCCGGTCTCTCTCCCTGAACCCCTCGCGTAGCGTGTACCTCCCAGGAGACACTGTCAAACTCATGTATTCAGTGCCCCCCGGCGCTCACACAGCGACAGGATTCCAGTTCTCCAGGGACGATGCCTGGAGAGTCTCATCTAGGAGCAGTAACACGCAAGCTCTGATCATCACAGGTCTGGGGGACTCTGGATCGTACACCTGTGCGTACTGGATCCATCCATCCCTATGGAGGGTCCGATCCCAGGAGAGCCAGCCAGTCTTCATCTCGGTCACAGGTGAGCAGTGCACCAACTCCAACTCACCTGGGCTGTCTGGGGGCATCTGAAAGAGATCCCACGAATAATGGGGACCCTGGACCCGACTGTGATGTGCCCTGCCCAATGGAAGAAACCCCATGACCTCTCCCTCCCCGTCGAGTATGGCTGTTCTTAGTAGCCAGGTGGATCTCTCTGAATTTCCCTGTTCTGCACGCTGCCCCACAAGCTCTAGTATTGGCCACTGTCGAAGACAGGCTACAGGGATAGATGGAGCATGGCCTGACCCCACATAGCTGTTCTTATGAGGGTGCTGCTCCCCTTTGGTGCCCGAGAACACAGACTCAGATTTCCAGGCCAGAAGGGAGTGTTTTGGTCACCTAGTCTGAGCTCCTGCGTCACACCAGCCAGAGAACTGCCCACCAATAATTCCCAGGGGAGATCTTTTAGGAAAACATCCTGCCTTGATTTAAAAGTTTTTGGGGATGGAGAATCCACCATGATCCAGTGGTTAATGACTCTCACTATGGAAAATGTACCCCATCTTTTCAGTCTGGATATGTCTAGCTTCACTTCCAGCTGCTGCATTGTGCTACACCTTTGTTGGCTACAGCCCATCATCAAATATTTGTTACCCGTGTAGATGTTATACTTGTAAATTAAAGGACGAGCTAGATCTAATTCAGGGGGACAAAGCAATACGCCGCGTTTATTGTAAGTATAAGAATATTAAAGAGCTGTCACATTCACACACATTCATAACCAAGAAGTTCTGTTTCTAAGTGTCATAGTGGATTGTCCATCACTGCCCGTTTGTGACTTGATTTCATGTTTTTGTACTGCTACTTTTGATCTACTCTAGTTCAAACAGGAATGAATGTAGGGAAATGCTCTGGCCTGTGTTACACAGGTCAGACCAGATGATCACAATGATCTCTTCTGACTTTTGAATGTATGAATATTTCTTCTGAGTCTTTTCTTGAGCATTAAAGGTCTGTGAAGTCAAGTATGGTGTAGAGGAGGTGAATAGCAAAGAGTTAGTGGCTCGTTACCCTCCTGCCCATTTAATACTGGGGCTCCTTTTTGTAGAGGGGCCTGTGCGACCTGGTCTGTATCAGGGTAAGCCAGGCCCAGGACGTCCACCTGAGGGGTGGAAGCTGCTGCAGATGGAGTTTAGTGAATGGGACAGGCCACCCCATAGCAGAACTGCCGCACTGGCTCAGAGTGATAAGACACCCGCTCTGCTGTCCCAGTGCCTGTTATACAGAATAGATAACTCTATTCGACTGGCAGAGCTGTGGTTCCCTTGCTGACCTCTCCTTTTTCCTACCCCTCTCAGATCCCCCTTCCCAGCCTGGACTGAGCGTGGATCCCACGTCTGGGGTGGTGAATGAAGGGCTCCCTATGAACATCACCTGTGCAGCCCCTGCAGATGTTGGTGACCAGAGGTTTCATTTCTACAGGGAGGGAGCCGAGATTGTCTCTGGGCATTTGGGGCTTCAGATCACCAATACAGATCCCAGCATCAGCTCTATGAACACCTCTGTGCTAAGCATCCTGAACTCTGGTCCCAGCAATACTGGGGAATACACCTGCAGGTACAGGAAGAATGTGAGCGGGAGGTGGGTCCTGTCCCTTGGCAGCCAGGCTGAGAACATCACCGTGAGCGGCATCAACACAGGTGAGGTTTCCCTCATTTCTTAAATCAGCTCCATGGGTCTTTTCCATTGGAGGAGAAAAGGGAGGTCGGACGAGGTGACACTTGTCACATAGAGACAGAAAACAAAGTGAAGATGAAAATCGCTCTTCTCCCTCCAGCCCCTTTCTATCTATGATACTTCAGTGGCCCAAGTATTCACGCACCTCACAATGCTGCTAATGGATTACGCCCCTTGGTGCCCATTTCAGAGATGGGGAACGGAGGCAAGGAAAGGATAAGTCCCACTGGTTATCTATTTTAGAGATGGAAATTAAACACCAATACCCAATGTCGAAGGCCAGCCCCATAACCATTGGACCATCCTTCCCCTCTTTGGAAGGAGAAACAGGCTATTGCAGATGTAAAGTGCAGGGACAACATCTCTCCCTGACAGCCAATCTCAGACAGTGCAGGTAACAGGGGTGTCGGAGGACAGGCAGACAGGAGGGGGACAGACACACAGAGAGAAAGATTCAGGGGTCGGTGTCTACCGGTCTAAGAGAGAAGGGCTGTGGGTGGGTTTCATATCTCAGCTTTGTGGCTCCTGAGATGCAGGGGAGTTCGTCACAAGCCCTAAAGGCCCAGACACATGGATATCATGAGCATCACATTTAGAGATGATGTTCACCTGCCGGTTCCACGCATGATTCTCCTCTCTCTGCAGCTCGCAGCTACCTCTGGGTCCGGTAGCTGGCAGTGGGTGGGTCCTTCTTCCTCATCAATGGCCTTATCTTCCTCATCACCCACTGCTGCTTCTAGACCTAGGTTTCTGAGCTGTTTCCTGCCTAAGATTCTCTCCACGAGGTGAACCATTTTGGGTGCAGTCTCTGCCCTGGAATTCCAGCCTGGAGGGGGAGGTTCTGGTTGAAAGGCCAAGAATGAGATCTGACAAACATCCACAGAATCTGAGAGGGTTTTAGCACCATGAACACTTCCGTAACATACCGAAATGCAGCCATCTCTGAGGTGGGGCATGGCCGCAGCTGCACAATGCTCATGCATGGCATTTGCTTGCCCACTCTGAATTCAGGCACTTCTGCATTCCCACCCCACATGCTACTGCAATGATGTGTGTACAAACTGTGATTTGCGAAGCTCAATAACAACACCATGGAAACTATGTAAGAACATCGCAGGTGGAGCTATGGCCATGCTCCACTAGTCTCTTTAAAGCCTGTAATTGAACAAAGGAGAAGAAGCTCTGCCCAAGTCTGGAATACAAATGAAGCATGGTGACCACTGGCAAGGGAATTGCAATGTACATAAGAAGTAAACAAAGCCGTCGAGCCACCAAAAAGAGGAGGTGATGACTCAACTATCAGCAGGGGCTGGAGATGGCATCCCCAGCAGACCTTCATGCTTAATAAACTACAGCCAATGAACTTAAAGAGACAGGCTCCACAGGATGACAGAGAGAGGGTTATCGTAAGACAACAAATGAAACTACCACCTCAGCGGTAGATCCTGACCAAAAACCAGTCTCCCAGGCTGGACCAAGCATCATCAATGAGCAAAAGCATCTTCAGCAAAGACCATACTTTTTTGATTGAGTTTTAGCCTTTCAGCTGTACGTTTTCACCGTGATTTTCTTGTACCCGTCTCTAGCGGGGTTTAAATTTACCTGGCATCACTTAACCCATGGCCAGTTGTTAATAAACTTGTTTTTTTTAAACTAAAGCGAACTAGTGCTGGGTTTGAATTCAAGTCATTGGTAACTCCAGTTAACATGGGTGAAAGCTGGGCATTCTCTCTTTAAAAGAGTGAGTGAACCATGTTATTTCTCTGGAAGCTCCAGAAGAGGGATCGACATTAGAGGGTGGATGGTTTGGGGGAAATTAAGGTGGGGGTTGTTGGGGTCCCTTGGCTAGTAGTAACCAAGGCTGGTGGAGATAAGACCGTGGCCAGGGTGTACGGAGAAGGATATTGGAGTTGTTGATTGCAGACATTCAGTATTGGCTTCCCTACTGGTCAGAAACATCCAGACAGGCAGCTACAGCATCAGAACATTGAAAGGCACCCAGGGAGCGGAGTGGGATCAAGTGGCTTAGAGTAGGAGGGTTGAGAGTCCTGCCTGGGTACTGCTCAGTGGAAGCTCATGGTGCAGATTGTACAAAACAGGGCAAACACCCTCTAAATATTTCACCAAGCCAGTAATAAATGTGGCTTCCTGGATCACAAGAACAGCCTTGCCGTGGAGTTGCACACGTTCCCCTTAGGCTTTCCAGTCTCTCTTGCCACCCAGACAAACAGGGCTTAGTGATCATAGGGATGTACACCAAAAATCACACCACATTTTGGTTGCTTCCCATCCCTAGAGACTTGACCCAGATCAGCAGTTACTTCAGATCCTACACCAAAGACAACACTTGAGCCACTCCTGGAATAAAATTGCCAAAGCTTTATTAACTAGGAAAAAGGAATTGGACAGTTATCCACAGCGTAAAGCAAGCAAACCTATCCACACCATCAAATAACCCTGAAAATCTGTAGAGTGACAGATTTTTAGTGCTCTTTCAATTCAAATCCAGAGGGGTAGCCGTGTTAGTCTGTAAACAGCAAAAATAACAAGAGTTCTGTGGCACTTTAAAGACTAACAAATTTAATTTTTGTAGGCATAAGCTGTCGTGAGGCTCAGCTCACTTTGTCAGATGCAGAGGTAGAAATGATTGCTGCACACTGCTGACTCAGATCCAGCTTCTTATCCACTGTTAGCCCCAGGTCCTTTTCTGCAGAACAGCTGCCTAGCTCGTTGGTCCCCAGTCTATAGCTGTGCATGGGATTCTTCCTTCCTAAGTGGAGGACTCTGCACTTGTCCTTGTTGAACCTCATTAGATTTCTTTTGGCCCAATCCTCCAGTTTGTTTAGGTCACTCTGTATCCTATCCCTACCTTCCAGGGTATCTACCACTCCCCCCAGCTTAGTGTCATCTGCAGACTTGCTGAGGGTGCAATCTACCCCATCCTCCAGATCATTAATGAAGATGTTGAACAAAACCGGCCCCAGGACCGACCCCTGGGGCACTCCGCTTGTGACCGGTTGCCAGCTAGAAACGGAGCCATTCATCACTACTCATTGAGCCCTATGCTCTAGCCAGTTCTCTATCCATTTTAGAGTCCATTCATCCAACCCATACTTCTTTAACTGGCTGATAAGAATACTGTGAGAGACAGTATCAAAAGCTTCGCTAAAGTCAATGTATATCATGTCCACCGCCTTCCTTATATCCACCTCATCATAGAAAGCAATCAGGTTGGTCAGGCATGACTTTCCCTTGGTGAATCCGTGGTGACTGTTCCTGATCACCTTCCTCTCTTCCAAGTGCCTTAAAATGGATTCCTTAAGAACCTGCTCCATGATTTTTCCAGGGATTGAGGTGAGGCTGACCGGTCTTTAGTTCCCTGGATCCTCTTTCCTCCCTTTTTTGAAGATGGGCACTAGATTTGCTTTTTTCCAGTCCTCAGGGACCTCCGCCTTTTGTCATGAGCTTTCAAAGATAATAGCCAATGGCTCTGAAATCACCTCAGCCAACTCCCTCAGCACCCTCAGGTGCATTGCATCCGGCCCCATGGACTTGTGTATGTCCAATCATTCTACATAGTCTTGGACCCGTTCCTTCTGCACTGCGGGATGTTCGCCTCCTTCCCATTCTGTGCCACTCAGTACAGCAGTCTGGGAGCTGATCTTGTCTGTGAAGACAGAGGCAAAAAAGGCATTGAGTACCTCAGCTTTCTCCACATCCTCTGTCACTAGGTTGCCTCCCTCATTCTCTAAGGGGCCCACACTTTCCCGAATCTTCCTCTTGTTGGCAACATACCTGTAGAAACCCTTCTTTTTCCCCTTCACATCCCTTGCTAGCTGCAACTCCAATTGTGCTTTGGCCTTCCTGATTTCATTCCTGCACATTCGAGCAGTGTTTTTATAATCCTCCCTAGTCATCTGACCAATATTCCACTTCTTGTAAGCTTCTTTTTTGCGTTTAAGTTCGCCAAGGACTTCTTTGTTAAGCCAAGCTGGACGCCTACCATATTTGCTATTCTTTCTGCACATCAGGATGGTTTGCTCCTATGCCCTCTGTGATACGACCCATGCCCGGGGTAGCCAACTGATAATGCCAAGGTCAGGGCAGGCTGCAAAAGGAGAGCAGATTCTCCCCATGCTGGTGGGTGACACTGAAGCCCGGCTTCCCAACCAGCCACAAACTGCTTCTGATTACCCCACATTGGATATCAAGAAGCCAGTCCACAAATGCCCACCGCCCCCTTCACTGCATTTCAGCTCCAGGCTTCCAAATCAGCACCAGGTCCTGTAAAGAGACCAGTTACTAGAACTCTCAGCTCTTTACTAAAAAGGTTCCCTCTGACCCCAAAGGGTCAGCCACAGCACCAGCTCAATATAAGTTTGGATCTTACCTAAAATCCCATGCTGCCAGCCAATCCTTTAGTGTCTAAACTAAAGGTTTATTGTAAAAAGAGAGGAATAAACCACGAGAGAAATGTTAAAGGGTTGAAGAAAACCACAGATATACAAATGATTAAAAGTCCATTTACATCAGGTTTCTGGAAGAAATGTGGAGTTGCAGGCTTGTATAGTCCTCTCTGGTTCACATCCAGTACCTGGATGGGTCTAAGTCCTTCGGTTTAGTTGCAAGATGAATTGGTCCAGAGATAGGTGTATGTCTGCGGACTGGACAGGAACAAAGACCAAGATGGATCCTGTGGTTTGATCTTATAGACCCCCTCCCCGGCCATGCTGCCTGCGGACAGTCACAAGACCCAAAATGGAGTCCAGAGTCACATGGGCCAATCCTGGTGACTCTTCAGGTGTGCCTGGGGTCCAGTCACGTAAACAGTTTCTGGTGACTCATTGGTGATTCTGGCTTCTCTCTCTGGGCCCCATGCACCTGGGAATGCCTTAATGGGCCATTAAGCTGGCCATTGTCCTGCAGCCATCCTATCTGGGGTGTTGCCCAGGCAGCACAATTTGAAACACAGATATCTCAAATCCATCTATAACTTCCATTTCACATATTACACATGAACATAAGTATTATTATCTTACTTAGCACATTATAACCTTCCTAACAGTACCTGACATGGCATATCCCACATGGATTATTATGATTCTGCCATACTGATGTCACTCAATATACTAAATGCCCCCCCCCACTCAAGCCAGCTCACATGACACCCTCAGTAAGGTCTCTTTAAAATACAGCCAGCTCTCTTGGGTTCCTTTCCCCCTCATATTAGCCTCCCAGGGAATCCTGCCCATCAGTTCCCTGGAGGAGTCATAGTCCGCTTTTCTGAAGTCCATGGTCCGTATCCTGCTGTTCTCCTTTCTACCTTTTGTCAGGATCCTGAACTCGACCATCTCATGGTCACTGCTGCCTAGGTTGCCACCCACTTCTACTTCCCCTACCAAATCTTCCCTGTTTGTGAGCAGCTGGTCAAGAGAAGCACGGCACCTAGTTGGTTGCTCCAGCACTTGCACCAGGAAATTGTCTGCGACACTCTCCAAAAACTTCCTGGATTGTTTGTACTCTGCTGTATTGCTCTTCCAGCAGATGTCAGGGTGATTGAAGTCTCCCATGAGAATCAGGTCCTGTGAACTGGAAACTTTCCCTAGTTGAGTAAAGAAAGCATCATCTACCTCATCCTCCTGGTCTGGTGGTCTATAACAGACACCCACCACGACATCACCATTATTGTTCTTGCTTCTAAGCTTAACCCAGAGACACTCAACTGACTTATCTCCAGTTTCATACTGGAGCTCAGAGCAATCATAGTGCTCTCTTACATACAGTGCAACTCCTCCACCCCTTCGCCCCTGCCTGTCCATCCTGAACAGTTTATACCCATCCATGACAGTGCTCCAGTCGTGTGAGTTACTCCACCAAGTCTCAGTTATTCCAATCATATCATAATTTCTTGACTGTGTCAGGACTTCCAGTTCCTCCTGCTTGTTAAACCCATTTCTGTGCTCATAGATTTCAGTAAATGTGTTATTCTCTGGCTTCTACCATGGCATAGGGTGTAAATAGATTCAATACTTACTCTGTTTTGTTTAATTATATATTTCCTGAGCCCGGAGCCATGAAGATATCTGGAAGTTTTTTAATTATTTTACCCCTCACTTAATCTTAACCCTAACCCCAACTGATGATCTTTGTGCTCACATCTAACTTAAGTGCTATTGCTTAGCCATAACCGTAACAACTAACCCTGACAACCTGCCAAGTAATTTGGCCCAAGGATCAGGATTCTCGCTTTGACTTCTTTTTGAAGGGTAAATACCTCATATATCATGAATATTTTATACTTGGTTTCCATACCCACACATCAGTAGCGTGCTTGGTGGTTGTTAATGGTGTATAACTATTTAACCTGACATCCACATACTAGTTTCTGGTTAGACCCTACCGAGTGTGCAGATGGGAGATCACAACCCCTTGCTTCCTTTCAGGCACCTCTTTTCTTCCTTGCGAAGCAGCAGATGACAGCAGCCAGGGTTCCAGCCAGAAGAAAGATGCCACCTGTTGCCAGCAACAGAATATCACGGAGACGGAATGGCCCTGTTCATGTAAGAGACCAAGAAAAGGGAGGAAAGAGGACACGAAAACCGCTAGACAGCCTTGGGAAAAGACTCTGCCCCACAAAGAAATCTGCCCTTGCAACAGATTTTCTGGAACAATCCTTCTCTATGATGTTCCTGGCACGTGCAATCTGCAATAGACTGTTTGTCTTTCCAAAAATGGGAAGGATGGTCCAATGGTTATGAAGCTTGGACATGGAGTATTGGGGTTCAATTTCCAGCTCTAAAACAGGTCACCTGTGGGTCTTATCCTCTCCTTGCCACCTTTCCTCATCTCTGAAATGGGCACCGAGGGGCATAATCCAGTACCCACATTGTGAGATGCTTGGATACTTGGGCCATTGAAGTATCATAGATAGAAGGGGACTGGGCAGAGAGGAGGGATTTTCATCTCCACTTTGTTTTCTGTCTCTATGTGACAAGTGTCACCTCGTCCGATCTCCCTTTTCTCCTCCAATGGAAAAGACTCATGGAGCTGATTTAAGAAATGAGGGAAACCTCACCTGTGTTGATGCCGCTCACGGTGATGTTCACAGCCCGGCTGTCAAGGGAGAGGACCCACCTCCTGCTTACATTCTTCCTGTAGCTGCAGGTGTATTCCCCAGTATTGCTGGGACCAGATTTCAGGATGGTTAGCACATAGGTGTTCACAGAGCTGATGTCGGGATCTGTGCTGCTGATCTCAGACCCCAAATGCCCAGGGACATTCTAGGCTCCAACCTTGTAGAAATTAAACTTGTGTTCGCTAGCGCCACCAGAGGCCATGAAGGTGATGTTCAGGGAGAGCCTTTTCTTCACCGTTCCAGATAGGGGATCCACGCTCAGCTCTGGCTGGGGAGGGAGATCTGAGGGAAACAGGAAAGGGGAGAAGTCAGCAGGGACATGGCAAGGGGAGAAAGTGAAGATGGTCAACAGAATTTAATGTACGTGGAGCTGATGTGTGTTCTTCTCCAGTGCCTCTTGTTTCATTTCAGGATCCTGAGGGTCTCCCCAGAGATGTGAGTGGGAGCCAGGATATGTGGTGGGAACAGATTCCTTCAGATACATATACAGGGCTGTGCTATTTGGATGTGTTGCTTCCTCTCTGAGGTTATCTCTTGCCCAGACACTTTCTTCCAGTGCTCCAGCTGTACACTCTGGTGTGCAATCCAGACACCCCTGGCAGGTGTAGAGAGTCGGTGTAACCATCTATAGGTGACAAGCCTTCCTTGGAGAGGGATTTCTGGCCATCCCTAAAGAACCGGATCCCGGATAGGTTGGACGTGTTGGGAGCTGAGCACATCAGTGGCTCGGATTCACCCCTTATTAAGATCAGGTGCTGTGAATGCAGGATGGGTTTGGGGGCAGACGGACAGGCTGGAAGGTGGGGGGGGGAGGATGGAGAGAAAGTTGTTTATGAATGATGCCCCAATGAAGTAAAAAGTAACCCCTGGTGTGAAGTAAATTCCTGCCCCCTCAGCCAGCCCCATCCACCGCTTCTCCCCACCTGCCCTTCATGCCTTGTAGCTTCAAACCGTCTATGCAGCTTTGGTTCCCCCCTGCCAATGGTCTCCAGCTTCTAGAGGCCAGGGTCTGTGTGACCAGGGTCTTGGAGGTTCTCTCCGCACCACCAAGGCAGACAGATGAAACAGCTCCTCAGTGAGCCGGGCAGGTCAGACCCCGTAGGATGGCCTGTGGGGATAGCCAATGCTTGTGGTCACCTGACTGGCTGCTACCTGCTACCAAAGCCATGAAATGATGTGGCTGGTGGTCGTCACAGCAGCTGTGATGTCCTGCTGCTTTGTGAGACCCTATTCTTTGCCTGGCTTCTGCCATATGCCTCCAATCCTTTTCCTGCTCCGCTCCCATCCTGGTCCTGGTTCCTGCCCTCATCCTACCCTATTTCCTGCCTTGGTCCAAGGATGAGGCCAGATGACCGACGTCTCTGCTTCCCGGACGCAGAGGGGGGAGAGGGTGCTGCATTACTGGTGAGTTTTCAGTCAAGACTCAGTGTCTTTTGTAAAAACCCACCCTGGTTCACACAGGGACTCATTCAGGGCTCCTCCACGGCTTGTGTTCAACCGGGGTCAGACTAGACATTCACTCGTCTCTCCTGGCCTGGGATCCATGTTTCCATGATATTATCTAATTTTAGAATCCTGGTCCTCAATCTGGATTTCACTTGAACACCCTCACGGGATCAAATACTGTTACAAATTGAATCCAGTCCTATTGGTTGTCTGGGAGACACTCCCCCATTTTCAGATCACTGACCCTCTCCCACCACACCCCAAAGTAACCAGCTTCTCCAGAGACCCAAGCAGTGACACTGACCAGAGACGGGGGTTGAATCTGTCGTGGTGGGTGGACCTGTCCAGAACTGAGTGACCAGGCTGTGTCTCACCCCCTACCTGCAGCAGAGATACCCAGCCACAGGGTGAGCAAACAGCTGGGGAAAGGGGTCTCACTGGTCACTGCTATGGAGATGGGTTGGCTTCTCTGTGAGAGGATTTTTTGCCCATACACATTCGTCCAGTATTCACAGCTGTATGCTCCACTGTGCAATCCAGACACCCCTGGCAGCTGAAGAGAGACAGAGCAACTGGCCGCAAACCCGGGGAGCTCCCTGGATTTGATTGTCTGGTTGTCTTTGAAGAACTGGATCCCGGACAGGGTGGATGTGCTGGGAGCTGAAAATGTCAGGTTCATGATTTCACCCGTATGAACATCTCGTGCTGTGGACTTAGAGTGAGTGTGGGGGCAGAAGAACGGACTGGAAGAGGGTCTGGGAAGGACAGAGAGAAAATTATTTAGGAATGATGCCCCAGTCACGTAAATAACACCCCTCGTTGTGAAGTAAGTTCCTGCCCCTTCAGGAAGCCTCACCCATTGCTTCTTCCCCTCTTCTCTCGATACCTTGCAGTGCCAACCCTTCTACACAGCTTTGGTGCCCCCTTACAAAGGTCTCCAGGTTGTACGACCCAGTGCTGGGGTGACCAGAGTCTCAGATGCTCTGTCCTGACCAGCAAGGCAGACAGATGAAGCAGCACCTCATAAATTCTGGCAGGTCAGGCCACATAGGGAGCCTGTGGGGATACCCAAGTGTTCCCGTCAACTGGCTGGCTGGCACCCGCTGCTGAGGACAGGTAATCACAAAGCTGGTTGATGGGTGTCTGAGCAGCTGTAACGTCCTGCTGCTGCGTGACACCCTGCTCTTCGCCTGGCTCCTGCCATCTGCCTTCAACCCTGGTCCTGGTCCACTTCAAGCCTAGTCCTGGTTCCTACCCTGCTCCTGCTCTAGTTCCCTATTCCTGCCCTGCCCCAATGACCAGGCCAGATGACTGACGTCCCTGCATCCAGCACCCAGAGGGGTCAGAGTGTGCTCCATTACTGGTGAGTTTTCATTCAAGACTGGGTGTCTTTTCTAAAAGACTCGCTCTAGTCCAAGCAGGGATTAATTCAGGGCTTCTCCACGGCTTGTGTTCAACAGAGGTCAAGCTGGACGTTCATTTGTCCTTTCTGGCCTGGGATCCATGTTTCCAAGATATTGTCCAATTTTAGAATCCTGGCCCTGAATCTGGATTTCACTTGAACACCCCCAGGGGATCAAATACTGTTACAAATTGAACCCAGCCCTATTGGTTGTCTGGGAGACACCCCCCATTCCCGTATTACTGACCCTCTCACACCGCACCCTAAATTACCCAGCTTCTCCAGAGACCCAAGCAGTCACACTGACCAGAGACGGGAGTTGAATCTGACCTGGTGAGCTGACCTGTCCAGAGCTGAGTGACCAGGCTCTGTCTCATCCCCTACCTGGAGCAGAGATTCCCAGCTGGGGAAAGGGGTCTCACCGGTTACTGCTATGGAGATGGGTTGGCTCCTCTCCGAGGTGATCTCTCGCCCAGACTCTGTCTTCCAGTATTCACAGCTGAACGCTCCGGTGTATGATCGAGACAAACCTGTCAGCTGAAGCATGTTGGTGTAACTGGGTGGAGACCAGCGTAGTTTCCAGGAGGGGATTTCCTGGCTGTCCGTGAAGAACCAGATCCCGGACAGGGTGGATGTGCTGGGACCTGAGCATGTCATGGTCACATATTCACCCATGATGAAGATCTGGAGCCCTGGGCTCAGAGTGAGTTTGGGGGCAGAAGGACGGTCTGGAAGGGGGACAGGGAAGGAGAGAGAGAAAATTCTTTACGGATAATGCCCCAGTCAAGGAAATATCACCCTCCTCATGAGCAAGGGAGACAGATGAAACAGCTCCTCAGTAACCCCTGTCAGTCAAGCCACATAAGACAGCCTGTGGGGACACTGGAGGTTTCTTCTCAACTGGCTGGCTGGCACCTGCTACCGAAGCCAGGAAATGATCTGGTTGGCGACCGTCTGAGCAGCTGTAACGTTCTGCTGCTGCGTGAGACCCTGCTATTTGCCTGGCTCCTGACTTCCAACTCCATCCCTCTTCCTCATCCACACCCAGCCTGGTCCTGGTTCCTGCCTTGCTCCTGCCATAGTTCACTGATCCTGCCCTGCCCCGATGATCAGCCCAGACGGCCTCTGTCTGGCTCCCAGCACCCAGACAGTGGCAGAGGGATGCTCCATCAGGGGTGAGTTTTCAATCAATTCTGGGCCTCTTTCCGAAAAGACCCGCCCTAGTCTAAGCAGGGATTAATTCAGGGCTCTTCCACGGCTTGTGTTCAACAGGGGTCAGGTTAGATGTGGCTCCATGTTTCTATGTTACTGATGAACATTACAATCCTGGCCCCAAAACTGGATTTGTATTGAACACCCCCAGATGATCAAATGCTGCTGGAAATAGAAGTTACTTGCATTAGTTGTGTGGGAGCTGCCCTCCCTTCTGATATCACTGACAACACCCACACCCACCGCATCCCAAAATACCCAGCTGCTCCAAAGACTCAGGGAGCGCCACTGATGAATGACTGAGATTGTAACTGACCCAGTGCATTTCCCTGTCCACAGCTGAGTGACCAGGCAGTGTCTCACCCCATATCTGGAGCAGAGATACCCAGCCACGGGGCAAAGAAACAGCAGGGGAAAAGTGTCTGACCTGTTACTGATACGTAGAGGGGTTGGCTCCTCTCTGAGGGGATCTCTCACCCAGACTCTGTCTTCCAGTATTCACAACTGTACAATCCAGACACCACTGGCAGCTGAAGCAAGTCAGTGTAACCAGTCAGAGACCTGGAGCGGATTGTCTCGCTGTCCCTGAAGAACTGGATCTTGGACAAAGTGGATGTGCTGTGAACTGAGCACGTCAGGGTCATGGATTCACTCCTTATGAAGATCTTGTGCTGTGGGCTCACAGTGAGTTTGGGGGAGGAGGACGGGCTGGAAGGGCGGTTGGGAAGGATGGAGAAAAAATTCTTTACGAATGATGCCCAGTCAAGTAAATCACATCCCTCTTTGTGAAGTAGTTCCTGGCTCCTCAGCAAGGCCCACCCGTTACTTCTACTCTCGTGCCCTCCATGCCTTGCAGCCCCAACCCCTCTACGCAGCTTTGGTGCCCTTCTTACAAAGGTGTCCAGCTTCTAGAGCCCAGGGCTGGGAGCAGCAGGGTCTCAGACGCTCCCACTCACGAGCAAGCGAGACAGCTGAAGCAACTACTCAGTGACCCCGGTAGGTCAGGCCATATAGGGCAGCCTGTGGGGATACCCAAGTCTTGGGGTCAACTGGCTGCCTGGCACCCGCTGTCGAAGACAGGAAACAATCTGGTTGGTGAGTGTCTGAGCAGCTGTGATGTCCTGCTGCTGCGTGAGACCCTGCTCTTTGCCTGGCTCCTGCCATCCACCTTCAACCCTCTTTGTGGTCCACACCCAGCCTGGTCCTGGTTCCTGCCTTGCTCCTGCCATAGTTCCCTGTTCCTACCCTGCCCCGACAGTCAGGCCAGATGGCCGCCTTTCCACCTCCCAGCACCCAGACGGTGACAGAGGGATGCTCCATCAGGGGTGAGTTTTCAATCAATTCTGGATGTCTTTCCTAAAAGACCCGCCCTAGTCCAAGCAGGGATTAATTCAGGGCTCTTCCACGGCTTGCGTTCCACAGGGGTCAGGCCAGATGTTCACTCATCCCTGCTGGCCTGGGATCCACGTTTCTATGTTACTGATGAATTTTACAGTCCTGGCCCTAACAATGGATTTGAATTGAACATCCCCAGCTGATCAAATGCTGCTAGAAATTGAAGCCACTTTTATTAATTGTATGGGACCCACCCTCCCTTCTGATATCACTGACAACACCCCCACCCACCGCACCCCAAAGTACCCAGCTGCTCCAAAGACTCAGGGATCGCCACTGACGAAAGACAGATGGAAACTGACCCAGTGCGTTTCCCTGTCCGTGAGTGAGTGACCACGCTGTGTGGGGGAGAGAAACCCAGCCATGGGGTGAGTGAACAACTGGGGAAAAGGGTCTAACCTGTCACTGATATGGAGTGGGTTGGCTGCTATCCGAGGGGATCTCTTGCCCAGACACATCCTTCCAGTTCTGACAGCTGTACGCTCCGTCCTGCAACTCAGACACGGGGAAAAGCTGAAGCCTGTCAGTGTAACCGTCTGAAAGTGAGAATCCTTCCTTGGAGCCGATTTCCTGACTATCCTAGAAGAACCGGATCTTGGACACATTACATGCCCCCGCAGCTGAACAGGTCAGGGTCACAACTTCTCCGATGATGTAGATGGGATGCGCTGGAGACACGGTCAATTGGGGAGCCGGGAGCGGACTGTGAAAACCATGACGGACTTGTCTATCATTGAGCAGAGAAGTGTGAGCGTGCATGTGTGTGTCCTCTAACCCTGGCTGTAGGGAATCACCCCTGCTCTGTGTGTGTGACAGTCACCTCATCGGCTGCAGGGCCTGGTTCTCCCACTGGATGGGAGAGGGGCTGGCACACTCGGGATTGGATCCCAACAAGGAATGAACAGCCTCTGATTCCTGCTGGACTCTCCCCTCCTGCCCAGGGGAGGTGTTGGAGACTCAGCTGGTAATATGCCGAATCTTGTCAGCCATGGGGCAGGGCCTTCCCTGCCTCACACCTTCCAGGCGGGGGAAATGGAGGGTAGAGAGTGAGTTGAAGGGTTATTGATGCAAATCATTAAACCGCAGCCTGGCATTCTCCTCTTTGTATTTACTTTGCATTCTCTGCCCAGGGGGGAGAGGCAGATGAGGGGGGAGAAACCAGCAGTGAACCACCAGACCCACCTATCAGCAGCCAGAGACATCAAAGAGAAAAGAGGAAGCTTGGGCAGATGTGTGGAAAGGGAGGGGAGTTTTTCCATCCCCCGTGTTTCCTTTGGGGCTCTACAGAACCTGCTATTCAGGTCCAGGTGGGTGGTGATGGGTCTGCACCCCTTGGCCCTAGGACTTGACTAGAGCCAAGACCTGTGGTAGAGAGAGCCAGCTCCTCCACACACAGCCCCTAACTGATAAGCCCAGGCATGGGAGTGACAGTGCAATGGGGAGGTGGGTGCCCAGTCTCCACGGCCCATCCAGGCTTCTGTCTCTACTGAAGCTGCCCTGAGGGGCTGTGTGGTGCCCATGTGGGTGGGAGCATCTTCTGCCCTATGGCCGAGACCGGGACCAATTAAATGTTCAAAGCAAATGGCCATCAGCTGCTGTCACCATTCTGCCCACAGGGATGCAGCTCTGGACGGGAGCTGCCACCGCTGGGGTAGGTGTGAGAAGAGAACTCTCTGCAGGGAGTGGCCTGAGTCAACCGGGGCATGATAAAGGGGGTTTCCGGGGAACCCCCTTTCCTTGTAATTGTAAACATCGTGCGGTGAGAGAAGGGGGATCCCCATCCAAACTGCGCAACCCCTCAGCCAGGACAGGAGATGTCGTTACCTGTAGGGGAAGTTGGGCTGTGGAGAGTCTGAAGAGAGGCTGGAAGAGAAGAGAGTGGAAGGGGTGAAAAATCTGGGGAGGGAATGGGATGTGGGGGGATATGGGATGGGTTAGGGCTGGGGGGTTCTCCGAAAGATGGACAGAGGGACGGGGACAAAGGAGGACACTCACCTACTGCAGGCAGAAGGAGAGTTAGTGCTATCCTGAGCTGGGCACTCCAGGACGGGAGCTGGGTTCTCAGCTCAGCCATCATCAGTCTGGTCTGGGTGCAGGGAGGGGGCCAGATCCTTCCCCTCTGACAGAGGAAGAGGAAGTCACAGCCTCTGTTGCCGACACCGCCCAGCTCGGTGGCTGGAGAGGCAGCACGTTCTCAGGGAAGGAGGGTCTGAGTGTAGCTGACCACTTCCCACCATCATCTCTGGGGTATGCTCTGGCTTTTGAAATTCAACGCAGTGCTGGTGACGGGGGGTGGAGCATCTTCCAGGCGTGGGCCATGGGCTCAGCGGGTGTAAAGGAGCCTCCCTTGAATTACACTAGTTTACAGGCACTGAAGATCCCTTAGCTCTGGCCCATTGACCCCAGCTGGGATCTGGCCCATTGACTCCATGGAGTTATGGCCCATTGACTTTGGCTGGGTATGTGCCCCATTCACTCACTGGATCTGGCCCCTTCACTCAAAGGACTCATTGATTAATGGGCTGTTGCTCCATTCAGACAATGCCAGTCCCCCAGCTGGGGTGAATGGGCCGTAGCTACATTGAGTGAATGGGTTCGAGCCTTAGCTGGGGGTGAATGGCCCATAGCAGCATCAAGTCAATGGGAAAGATCCCCAGTGGGTGTAAACAAGTGTAATCTAGGGGCAGCCCCTTTACACAAGATGAGCCCCTGGCCCACCCCTGGAAGGTCCAGCCCCCCAGCACTCAGTTGAATTACAAAAGCCAGAGGAGGCTTCGAAGATGGTGGCAGGAAGTGGCCAGCTGCCCTGAGCCCCCCTTTCCCTGAAGTGATGCTGCCTGTCCAGCCACCGAGACTGGCGGTGACGGCACTGGAGGCTGTGACATCCTCTTCCTCCGTAAGAGAGGAAGGACCCAGCCCCTCCCTGCACCCAGAGCGGACCGGGCATGGATGAGCTGAGAACCCAGCGCCCGGCCCTGAGAGCCCAGCTCAGGATAGCGCTAACTCTCCTTCTGCCTGCGCTGGGTAAGTGACCTTCCTCTTCCCGCCACCCTCTGGCCATCTGTCAGAGATTCCCCTGCGCCCACTCTGCCCCAGACTCCGTCCCCCTCAACAGCTCTCACCCTCTCTCTTTTCTTCTCTTCCAGACTCTCTCCAGACAGTCCCCAAAACCCACATTCCCCAAAGGTAAGGGTGTCTCCTGTCCTGGCTGAGATACTCGCTCCGAGAGGAAGGCTCAGGTATTGAGGGTAGGGATCACCCTTGCCTCACCATCTGATGTTTGCAAATTCAAAGGAGGGGGGATCACTGGGTGCCCCCTGTGGCATCTGCTGCGTGGCTCGGGCTGCCCCATGCATAGGGAACTCCTCTGCCACCTGTCCTAGTGGCAGCAACTCGCTACACCCAGGGGTGGCTGCAGAGCAGCACCAGCTGATGGTCAGTTGCAAGGTCTCTTGGGTGAGTCTTAGCCCGGGCCATGGGCAGAAGATTCCCCCATCCCTGTGGTGAGACCCGGCCCCTCACTACCAGCTGCAGCAGAGAGACAGCTCTGGGACAGACTGCAGAGTAAAAAACAAGTGGGTGGAAATACTCCCCCCCCTGCTTCCCCACATCCACCTCACCCCAGCACTGCTTTCATGCCTTCTTGCTCTGAGGGACAGATCAGATGGTTGGCTGGCAGGTTCTCCTCACAAGTCTGTCCCTGCCCCCTGGATGTAGAGCAGTGGGGTCTATTCCCAGATGGGAATGGATGGGCTGGGGGGTTGAACCATTTGCATCAACAATCCTGGCCCCCTTCAATTCCCTCTCTGTATCCCACTTTCCCCCACATGGAGAGGGTGAGGAAAGATGGACCCAGCCCCACGGCTCCTCTGACCAGATCAGACTCCAAAACTTTTACCCCTGGGGAAAGGGCCCATAAATATCAGAGCCTGGGGCATTAGCAGTGGAGAGGTGACAGAAAATGAGTCATGTTCTGGTGACAATGGCCACCTTCTGGCCCCACATGTCAGCCCCATATTTGCATCTGAAGGAAGCAATCCCCACCCTGAACCCTGGGTAATATGTCGACTCTACTGACAACAATGCAGCCACACAAGATGGCTGCTCAACACAGCGAAGTAGGTGCCTATCCAAGATGGCCACCTGATTTCCAATATGGCCGCCCTTCAACTCAACATGGCCAACAGACACAGGCCTGGGAATCCCACATGGCCACTTTTGTTCTTCTACCCTTCGGGACAGTACAATCCCACCATGGCCATCCAACCCTCCGCCAGTCTGGCCAGCGCACGGGGGATTCCCAGAGATCCAGACCCTTCCCTGTCTACAGAGAGGCCCATAAATATCAGGGGCAGGGGCGTTAGCAGGTAGCTTCCTGTGGGCGTCCATTGAAGTAGTTCCACTGTGGTTGTATGAAAGAGTGGCAACTTCCCTCTTCTGATGAGGGGTTGGGACAGAATCTCCCCCTAAGTCAGCAACCTTCGGAGGGGTTTCATCTTCTCCTGCAATGCGGAGCACGGCTCACTTCCTGGTTTGAATTAGAGGGCAGGGTGGGACACAAACCGGGGGGACCCTGGACACTGGATAAAAGATACGCAGGAGCCCCTCACCCCCAGTTGTTTTGTGTTCCCCTCTGATCTAACCCCATGACTCCTGGTTCTGGGTCTCTGGGGAAAATCCCCCCCCCCCATTGTGAGACTAAGATCAGGGCCTTTGGAGAATCCCCCCGGACACAACCTACAAAGCCACATTTTGGGCAGTGGGTCCCCTCCTAACCCCTGGGCAGAACCCGTTGTGACTTCACCTTCGCTGGGTGACGGCGGTGAAAGCAAAAGAAAGATAACGTGGGAGGGGAGGGAGGGAAGGGAAGTATCATGAGTTCCTGTAGAGAGAGGGAATCTATTTATAACCGCCCTGCCAATGAGTGCTTGTTGGCTGACACAGATACATGCTAGGTTAGTGTTAGAAATAACCAAACAGGTTGTCCCGGGGGTGGATTGGGGAGACGGAACCCTTTATTGCCTGTTCCTTCCACCTCGATGCCACGAGTGAGCAACGAGGGGTTTACTTTACAATTCTTTTATCCATGCCAGTATGTAAATGTGTACATTTCCAGCAAGTCCCCACAGACCCTGATTTGGTTACATTGGCACCTATAAAATGAATATTAACAACTACATAATGAATATAATTATACCCGCCCCTGTTTGTTGTTTACAGGATTACCATACAGAGGTCAGGCACATCACCTTAAAACCTATACATTTTACACTAACATTCCTTGTAGTAAAGGTATGCCAGGAGGAGAAGGAAGATAATGTTTTCTTTCCACCAAGGCCTTACTTAGAAGCAGGGATAGTGATTTTATTAGCCTTATTCTCAGCACAGATGAAAAGGAAGGGAGGAGAAGAAGAGAGATAACAGACACTAACTAAATTCACACCAATTAACAGAAACAAGGTTTGTCCTTGCCTTGACCCTGTTCCCTGTAATTTTGGCCTGACCACTTCTCCAGCTTTTAACTCTTTACTTTCCTACACCCATTATAAAGTATAGATGCACCTTTTCCACCCCCACTGTCTGCTGCCTCTTGTGCCCATTATACACAGTTCATAATACACATTATGCCTCTTGTGCCCATAATACACATTATACACATTATACACTTCCCCACAAAGAGCTGTGGTTCCCCTGCTGACCCCTCCCTTTTCCTGCCTTCCACAGATTGCCCTTCCCAGCCTGCGCTGAGCATGAATCCCCAGTCCGGAGTGGTGAGCAAAGGGCTCCCCCTTCTCATTACCTGCACGAGCTCCGGTGACGCCGGCGAGCGGAAGTTTCGCTTCTACAAGGACGGAGCTGAGATTGTCCCCGGGGACACGGGGTCTGAGATCGGCACAAAAGAGTTCTCTGTGCTCAGCATCCCGTGGGCCAGTCCGAACAGCACTGGGGAATTCACTTGCGAGTACGAGGAGAACATGGGTGGAAGGTGGATCCCGTCCCCCTGGAGCCGAGCTCTGAACCTCACTGTGAACGTCATTGACACAGGTGAGTATTCGCTAATATCTAATTCAGCTCCCTGGGTCACTCCCATTGGAGGAGGAGCATCCCCACGGGCTCTCGTGGCAAAGGGAGGTTGGACGAGGCGACAGATGTCACATAGAGACAGAAAGCAGAGTGGGGATGAAAATCCCACTTCTCCTCCCAGGCCCTTTCTATTGATAATACTTTGATGGGCTCAAGTATCTGAGCCCCCCTCAGTGTTGTTAGTAGATTTAGCCCCTCAGTGCCCATTTCAGATTTGGGGAATGGAGCCAAGAAGAGGGTAAGTCCCACAGGAGAGCTGGGGTAGAGAAGGGAATTTAACCCCAAGACCCAATGTCCAAACCCAGCCCCCTAACCACTGGACCCTCTTTGGAAGGAGAAGTAGGTTATTGCAGATGGAACATGGCTTTGGGCTGCTGAAATATATATTTAAACTAATACAGAGTAAGTATTGAGTCTGTTTTCACCAATGCCCTGGTAGAAGCCACAGAATCACGCATGTACTGAAATCAATGGGCACAAAGCTGCGTTTAACATCATCTTTCTCAAGGTCGTACGTTATAGCTAGGCATTTCCTCACCATCTCTCACCACTTCAGCTCCGTTTTTGTCTGGTTCTGTTTCAGGTGAAAAGCTTCAGGAAAGCACCAAGAGATCTGAGGACAGAGAATGCAAGAGAGACCTGGACCCCGGTCATGATAATAAGGGACCAAAAGCCACGGGTGCTGGAGCAGAGCAGAGGGAATAGGTAACATGAATCGATTTAGAGGCTAAGCTTCAAAACCCAGCACAGTTCAACTGCGTTTTGCTCAATCCTAAAATGCAGCCACTTCTCTGGGGAGGGTAAGAAAGGTAACAGCTGCCAAAGGATGCTGCACAGTTCACTGAGGAGGAAGGGCTGGAAATTGGTCATTGTCGGGTTCCACTGCTGATGGCAGAGGATGAGGGAGAGCTCCACTGCTGATGACAGAGGATGCAGGACGGATAAAGCACAACAACCAGTATGATTGCAAGCAGAATCATTTATTCCCTCTTGCCTCCCAGCTTATATACCTTTTTAATCATATTTGCCTACACAATTCACACAGTTGCTGATTGGCTATTATATAATTTCACCTACTTCACACGGGAACAGCTTACATATTATTGGTAGCTTCTTAGCTCACACAACTATCTTGTTTACGACCTTGAACACTTTCTACTATCTAGTGGATGGCGGCCAAGTCCTAGGAACTCGCCGCCAGTGAGGCCCCTGAGTGAAAGTGGCCAACTTCCAGCTCCTTGTAGGCAGCCTCACTTGACCCAGTGTCCAGCACCAGGCCTGCTGTAAGTGTCCACTTAGGTAGCCATCAGGTCAGGGTACAAATAATACATTCCCACATCTCCCCCCTTTCTTTTAAAAATGCGCTCAACCAAACGCTCCAAACTACCTTGCAATAAGCGAATAAAACAGGGGACACAAATAAGCAAAAGAAATACAACACCAATAATAACAATTGCCATATGAATAAAAGACACAAGCCATAAAGGCCAGCCAAAACTACTAAGCCATTCCCAAAGGGGATTATGATTATATGTAATTTTATGCATATTATTTGCTAAACGCTGCAATAAAGCATGAACAGAAAGGGAATGATCTGACAAATTTATACAGCACATACCTTCAAAATCCTCACAGCCATGGCCTTGTGCCAATAAAAGAAAATCAATAGCGGCACGGTTCTGCAGGACAGCGTGTCTTATACTGTCAACGTCCTGCAGGAGGGCGCTAATCATCTTTGAAGTCAAATTAAATTGCTTAATACTTCAACAGGCTAATTTCTTCAAATTCCGCAGGGCATTGGCCGCAGCCACACCGGGGGCCAAAAAGGCTGCAAATATTTTAGAAGGGGCATCCCAAAACTTAATAGTATCCTGACAGTCCGGTGTGAATGTACGAATGTCACGCCGGGTACGATGCACCGAGCGCTGCAGTTGCAGCTTTGAGGGGGCATAAAGGGTGAGCTTGCCCACATAACAAGGCCCCCCCAAGGGATAGCTAGGGACCCCCTGCCAGGCGCGATCTTCGCAAATCAAAAAATACCCAGAGGGTAAGGCCTTTGGGGTACCGTTATTCCAAATACCAAATTCCTTCAGCTGTAAGCCTATGCCGGGCCCACCAAGTTGGCAGAAATTCCCTTGCACAAAATCAACAAGCGGTGTAACATTTTGCATGCCTGCAAACAGGGCGGGATCCATGGGCCAGCCAAATTGAGTATAAAGCACAGGCCATTGCCCACCAAATGCAATACATCCCAATGAAATATTATAAAAATTAGTCGTGGTACCTGGAAGCGAGCCCAAGAGCTCCAACTCCTGCAGGGGAAAAGGGGATGACACATTTAACTGATTTAAAAGATGTGCCTGCAAGAGACTCCAAGCACCGCGAGGGCATAGGTCACCTGGGTCACTACTGCCACGTTTGCCATACAGGACATGGCAAGTGGCATTTAACTGGCCATCCTGTATTCAGGCATCAGTTAAATACGTTGTGTTACGCACAAATCCGTAGAAATCAGCCAAACGAAGATACGGGTACCCCACCAAACATGTACGGAATGGGTCAGAAGGTGTGGCCATAGGGAGGCAGAATGCTTTCTGTCCTGTCTGATTGGCCCAGGTAATCCAAATATTTTGTCGGGGATTAATTGAAAATAAGGCAAAAGCACAGGGGACAGTTCCCAATAACAAAATCAAAATTATAACAAAATTCTCCATAACAATAACAAAATAAGTCACTGATTGCTCCTGGTAATGGCAAAAGTTGCGTAACAAAAGTTCCAGGTACAGATGGGCACGTCACTCCCCAGGGTTTGCGTCGATCGTCTCACTCGGTCCGGGGGCTCCCTGTGTCTGCGTAGTCTTTTTATGCAGCCAGGGCCGGACCCACTTCGCAGGTATCCACCTGGGGCCTGTATCAGTGGAGACACAAGCATAGCCCCTACCCCAAGTTAGTAAATCAACTGGCCCTTTCCACGTCTGCTGTTGATAATCAAACCATGTGACCAAAGGTTTTGTCCGATTTTGCTGGTCCTCCCCCATAATACCACATATGTGCCTAACCGCAGGGGGCACCTCATCCCCCTTTCGGAGGTGTAACCAGTTGAGGACATATAGAGCTTTTAGCAACCGGGCATGTGGAGTTGTCTCCATGGTATCTACATCCGCGCCCCGCATCCCCCCTTTCTGTTTTAATAAAAGGGCCTTGAGAGAGGAATGGGCGCGTTCAATAATAGCTTGGCCAGTAGAATTACCGGGAATTTCGGTAGTATGTTGTACACCCCAATGGGAGAGAAAACGGGCGGTGCGGCGGGAAATATACCCAGCGCCGTTATTAGTTTTAATAAGGGCAGGAATGCCCATAACAGCAAAACAGGCCTGCCAATGTTTGATAACATTGCGTGAACCAGTAGAGGCCATCGGTGTGGCCCACAAAAAACCGGAAAAGGTATCAATAGTGACATGCAAATTTTTTAAAGAGCCAAATTCCGAAAAAATGGTGATATTAGTTTGCCAAACCTGGAGGGACTGAAGGCCACGAGGATTAACTCCAGAGGCAATGGGGGCAACGTGTTGTTGGCAATCCGCACAGGAAGCAACGATAGCACGGGCATTAGCAATTGGGACCTTATATTGCCGCACCAACGCGCGAGCAGATTGGTGAAAAAACTCATGAGACAACCGTGCTTGGGCTAAAAGGTTGGGGACGTGTGCGGTACCGATCAAGCGGTCCACCAAGGCGTTACCCTCCGCGAGACCCTCCTGCAAACCAGAGTGGCTTCGAATATGCATGATAAAATAGGGATCCTGCCTGGCATCCAATAAATGCCATAACTGAAGCAGGGCAGTCCAAAGAACTAAATGGCTAACATATTTTAAAAAGGAGCGCTCAAGGCGCTGAACAACACCAACCGCATACAAAGAATTACTGACAATATTAACAGCGGTGGTGGGCCATTTTTTAAACACACGGATAATGGCCCGAAGCTTCAGAACCTGCAGAGAGCCCTCTGCTACCACAACTTTGTGGTGCCAGCCATCATCCTGATGCCATAAAAGTCCAGCACATTGGTTCCTGCCACTGGCATCCGTAAACACAGTCAAGCCCGAGACAGGGCGTGGCCGCAACAATAAGGTCTTTTTAAAAGGGATTGCAGTGGCAAAAAGGCTATGAGGGGGATAATGATTACTAAATTGTCCGGTATAATCCAAGGTAGCCAACGTCACAGGCATGTGGGCCACGAACATCCGAGTCAGGTTAGCATTAGTAAAAGGCAAGTAAATCGTGTGGGGATTTACGCCTGCGATCGCCAGTAGTCGCTGCCTGGCTTGTGTAATAATATGAGCGATTCCATTCAATCGCGTAGTGACAGTTTTAGCATAATGTGAAGGCGGAAAAACCCATTCAATTACAACCAAGGGGTCTGGCAGAGCCGCCTGCCATTGAAAAAGTATGGCCTTCAGAGAACAGTCTTTGGACAGGATAGCTAGAGCTATTGGTAAGTCAGGGTAAATGCGCCCAGAGTAGCGCGTTGCCAGCTTATCCGCTATAATATCCAAGGCCGCCTGTTGTTCCGAGCCCAGAGAACGAGGTTCCTCAGGGGCTCGGCCACCCTGAAGCAACTGAAGCAGGGGCATAAGATCTTTATTGGTTATTTCACACAGACCACGAATCCACTGGAGGTCCCCGACAAGACGTTGAGCATCGTGTAAATTGTGGATTGTAGAATGGATACTCAGCTTCTGAGGGCGAACAATAGAGTCAGTTATTTCCATACCCAAATATTTGTAGGGTGCCTGTTGCTGAATTTTTTTTGGTGCTATAACCAAACCAGCTCCCTCCAAGACACGAGTAATTTTCGGTACAGCTGTCTCCAATTGGAGCTGGGCACTGGTGAACAGGAGATCATCCATATAGTGATAGATAATCCAATTGGGGTGGGCTACACGGAGGGGCGTCAGAGCCCAGGCAACATAAAATTGGCAAATAGTAGGGGAATTTTTTATGCCCTGAGGCAAAACAGTCCATTGATACCGTTTGGCAGGTTTGGCTTTGTTAATGGAGGGCACTGAAAAGGCAAACTTCTCTCTGTCACTTGGATGCAAATTAATTGTAAAGAAACAGTCCTTGAGATTAATAACAAGCAGGGGCCAACCAACTGGCAACATAGTGGGGGTTGGTAATCCAGGTTGAAGGGCGCCCATATTTTTCATTACCGCATTTATTGCTTTTAAATCGTGCAGTAGGCGCCAACGTCCCGATTTTTTAGGAATGGTAAATACAGGAGTATTTCAGGGGCTTACGGAGACTTCCAAATGTCCCTTGTCCAATTGCTCTTGCACGAGTTTCTGCACCCTGGCGAGCTTTTCCTTAGGTAGCGGCCACTGAGCAACCCATACCGGAGTGGAAGTCATCCATTTTAGCCGCAGGATTGGCCGCCCCTCAATGGCCACTAAGCAAAAGGTGAGGTTTGCAAGGTGAGGCCCCACTGGCTTAGACAGTCACGACCTAATAGCCAGATCGAGGTGGGCATGACGTAGGGGCGGACCTTAGCCGTATTATTTGGCTCATTTAAGTTAATAACAGTAATGAAATTTGCACTAAGACGGGTCAGCTGAGTTTCCCCAACTTTCACCACAGGCGTTGTAACATTTTGTAAAGGCCAGGACTTCGGCCAAGACCGAGAGGGTATTATTGTCACATCAGCCCCTGTATCCAAGAGGGCTTCATGTATAATCTGCCGTCCATCCAAGCCTTGGAGCCGGACCGTTCGTACAGGCCGGCGCGCGGTAACTTCCATTGCAAAGGCTATTTGTGGGGGCCCTGTGGAACCGAAACCCTGGGCTCCTCGCTCAGCCGAGCTTGTTTTAGGCACACACCCCTTAAACGGTATTAATTGGGCAATGCGTGTTTCAGCAGTAATTTGCACGGGCGGATGAAGTGCTCGTGCCATGATTCCAATATTGCCAGTATAATCAGCATCAATAAGACCGGGTAAAACAAAAATACCTTGTTTGGAAGTTGAGGAGCGGCCTATCAAAAGAGCACTTAGTCCATATCCCAACGGTCCATTGGTGGTGGACGGGAGAACCTGCACTTTATCATTATCCAAAGTTATATCTGCTGCTGTGGCCAAATCCACTTCGGCACTGCCTCGGGTTGCTCCTGTGAGGCGTTTCAAGCAGCCAGTTGTGGATTGGGAGGCATTTGTGTCTTCGCGCTCCTCCGAGGAGCGCTCAGCGGCCCGTTTCCCGGCAACAGTGTCCCATCCCTTTTAAAGCGTGATCGGCAGTCAGGCGCATTGTGTCCAAACCTATCACATCGGTTACACTTGTTTTGAAAGGGGCTAGGTGTCGCCGCAGGTCTAGGTGCCGCTGTATCAATTCGCCTGTCATTTGCAATAGGGCAGTCCCGTCTCATATGCCCATGCTTCCCACAGGCAAAACATTGGCCAGTTGGTTTCACAGGTCCCTTGTTACGGCCTGGGGGGCCCCGTCTGAGCAAAGGTTTTAGGGCTACAGCCAGGGCGTTGGCGTGAGCTTTGGCATGGACGGACGCCTTCTCAGCTTCTTCATATAAGGTGGCCCGGCTGCATGCCTCGATTATTTTTAGAAGAGAGGCAGTCTTAGGGAGAGTAGCCAAAATGCGACGACAGACAGAATTAGCATTTTGCGTTGCTAAGTCCAGCCCAACGGCAGTTCTCGCTTCCGCGGTTAAATTGGGCGACTTGTCTATAGCGTCCCGAAGCCGGTCCAAAAACGTAGAGTAACTTTCCGACGGGCCCTGAGTAATCTTAGCATAGGGAGGGGTTGGTTTTCCCATCTGGGGCACCTCCTTAAAGGCCGCTAAGGCTAGGGTCTGAGATTGCTGTAGAATACGGGGCTGAAGCCGAGCTTGCGCCTGTGGGTCCACAAACGGGCCAGTTCCCATTAACATGTCTCGCGTAGCAGTCTGTAAGGGATCCCCGGGCTGCAAATCCATATTCGCAAGCATTGCCAGCTTCACCCGCTTGGTCCAGCTATCCTTCCACAACAGTCGCTGCGTAGGTGTCAAGAGCATATCGGCGAATTTAATCGCATTATAGGGGCACATCACATGTCCTGTGAATATCTGTTCAATAATAGATTGTACATACGGATTCTCAAGTCCATATGCCATAATGGATTTCTGAGCCTCCCGGACCAGCTTCCAATCCAAAGGTGCCCATTTTCTTTGATTTGGATTGTTATCGGTCGTTATGACAGGGTACGCCGCTGGAAGAAACTGTCCCTCTATTATTGCATCTTTTATAACTCCTTTCCATCTGTGGGCAGGATCCGGATAATCCTCATCCGAGGAGTCAGAGGAGTAAACAGGCGGCGGTTCACCTGATTTGGAGCGGTCACGACTTTTTTGCCGCTTTGGGGTCCGTTGTAGCTGTTCCAACTTTTGCCTCCAACAATTTGCCTCCTGTTTTTTGGCTTTCGTGTCAGAGAAGCTGAGTCCGTGTTGTCCCCGATAATTTGCCCCTCGCTCTTTAACCTGCTTATTGGAGAGGCCGAGTATTCGCTTAGCAGCATCAAGGGTAGAGGATCGCATTGGCGGGCCGCCTTCCAGTTTAGGCAGGGTATCCAAGATGTGCTGCAACTGCTGGCCTTGTCTATACATTTCATTCAAAAACTCCTCACCTTGGGTGAGACTAGGCAAGTCCGGATATAGGCCCCGTGTAGACTGGGTCGGGGGCTCAGGTTTTCCCTGGTCTATATCCATTATCCCCTCATCCGGGAGGGGGATGGTACTCGGATCAATTGGGCCCGAAGATAACTCCTCCTCACACTCCGGGGCCAAGGGTATCACAGTCTCAGTGCCACCAAAAAAATCTTTCGCCCCAACAGGCAGGACATGGGGAGCTTCAGGTTTAGCTTGAAACACCTCCCTTATTGCAGCCTGTACTCCCGCTTCAGCCGCCAGGTTTTCCACCATCTTTTTAGTTCGGCCCCAAATAGCACTTAAGGCGAAAGCCTCTTTACTGCCAGCAACCACTGACTTCCACAATTCGGAGCCCAGACGTTCCCAAATCGCTTTATCAAATACATTGCTTGGTCGGACAAAGTATCCCTTCCTTTGCCCCCACTTCAATAAGCAGGATAATTTGTCTGGGGACACCTTCTCCCCTTGGCGCTCCGCGATACGTATCAAATATTCAAGCACTGTTTTTTCTTCAGCTGATGCAGCGTTTCCCATACTTAATTAATTAGCCGCTCACCTTTGAGCTCAAACACGTCCCTCTCGGACGACCACGCCTCTGGACGACCACGTCTCTCTCGGACGACCACGTCTCTGGGCGAACACGTCTGCCTCTGGGCGACCACGCCTGCCTCTGGGCGACCACGCCTGCCTCTCTGGGCGACCACGCCTGCCTCTCTGGGCGACCACGCCTGCCTCTGGGCGACCACGCCTGCCTCTCTGGGCGACCACGCCTGCCTCTGGGCAACCAGGAGCTGCCTTCACCGCAGTATCTCCTGTGAGCTCATACACGTCCCTCTTGGACGACCAGGAGCTGCGTCCAGCACAGTACCTCCTGCAGCGGCTATAACTCCTGCGTTTCTTCTCCCTGCCCGACGCACAATCCAATCCACTTGAATTGCTATCACGTCGGGGTCACCATTTGTCGGGTTCCACTGCTGATGGCAGAGGATGAGGGAGAGCTCCACTGCTGATGACAGAGGATGCAGGACAGATAAAGCACAACAACCAGTATGATTGCAAGCAGAATCATTTATTCCCTCTTGCCTCCCAGCTTATATACCTTTTTAATCATCTTTGCCTACAAAATTCACATAGTTGCTGATTGGCTATTATATAATTTCACCTACTTCACACGGGAACAGCTTACATATTATTGGTAGCTTCTTAGCTCACACAACTATCTTGTTTACGACCTTGAACACTTTCTACTATCTAGTGGATGGCGGCCAAGTCCTAGGAACTCGCCGCCAGTGAGGCCCCTGAGTGAAAGTGGCCAACTTCCAGCTCCTTGTAGGCAGCCTCACTTGACCCAGTGTCCAGCACCAGGCCTGCTGTAAGTGTCCACTTAGGTAGCCATCAGGTCAGGGTACAAATAATACATTCCCACAGGTCATCCCTTTTCCCGTCACCCCAAATGAATCACAGAAATTTAGGGCTGGGAGGGACCTCAAGAAGTCATTTAGTCCAGCACCCTATGATGAAGTAGGACTATTTAAACATAGAGGAACCCTACAGGTGATTGGAATAGGTGACCTAGGGAGGTTGTGAAATCTGCAGCATTGGAGGTTTTTAAGAACAGTTGGACAGAGCTTAACCACCCTTAGAGATTAGGAAAAGCTTTCTAACCTGTGAAGTCTTGTCCTTCCTTCAGTGTGCATGGAGAACAATCGCTCACCGTCTTTTTTATAACGTCATCTTAGAAGATGGTCCTTATTTCTCCTCTCAGCCTTTTCGTCTCTAGACCAGACAAGTCCTGTTCTTTCACCCTCTCGTTTGTTTACATCTTTCGTAAAGTGAGTTATGAAAAAATGGACAGAGCATACCAGCTGAGTCCTCACCAGTGCCCTGTAGTGTAGGACAATTACCTGCCGTATCTTACTTATGAAACCCCAGAATGATGCTAACTTTTTTTTTACAGGATCATCCTGCTGTTTACTGAAATACACTCTGTATTCCACTAGAACCCCTTTTCTGCAGTGCTGCTGCCATGCCACTTATCCCCCAGTTTGTACTGGTGCCCCCAATTTTCCCTAATAACGTGGAGTACTTTGCACTTCACTAAATTTCATCCAATTGATTTGAGGCCATTTTCCAAAATATCAAGATTAATTTCAGCCTGTCCTCCAACATCTTTGAACCCACTGATTCTGTAGGCACACCCTCCACTCTATCATCCAAGTAGTTAGCATCATCACACCCCTCCCTCTCATCATTTTTATTTCCTCAGCCACCAGGGCTCAGAAGTCACTGAGGCGCTCATAGCATTTTCAGTGTTGGAGGCCCACACAACCCAGTTGAAATCAAAGGCCAGCCTGTTGAAGAGGAGCATGTGCTGTGTGGCGAGTTGGTGACAAAGCATGTTCAGAAGGCAGATGAATAAGAAGTAGAAACCCTCTCCAAGTGTCTCTGCATATTCTTCCCGTCTTCAAGGCATCTGTATCCTTAACTCTTTATACTCCAAGACCATATGGAAATATGTTTTGAAGGTGGTTGATAAACAAGATGGGCCTAGACAAAAGAATGTAGATTTGCGTGTCTGCATGGAGTAAGCCAACTGGCTGATGAGACAAAGAGCATGGCTTGTGGGACGCTGGGAGGTCCAATGCCCGTTCTTGCCCAGGATGCAGGCATTAGCTGAGAATTAACGATCTCATAGCCAGGTCAACTGTGTGTAAGTTTTGCTCAAAATAGATATTAGTCTGATAAGAACGTCTTCCGGGTTTACACTCTATTAAATGCTTGTATTCGGCTGCCTCCGTTAATCTAACAGATCATGCCTATATTCCACAGTATAAGGTGATAGTTAAGTGTTTGCTCTGAAACTGTGAACTCCCACAGCCTGGACAGAAGCATGGCCAAGTGTGACACACGAGGTGTTATTTCCTGCTCCAAAAAAGAAGGCCCTGCAGACACCAGATAAACCTCTGGAGCAGATTAGAGGAAAAAACAGTTTGTTCCTCCCATCCTCGTGAAGAGGAGACATGTCCCACCCTGTTGAACACTGGCAGAAGGGAATCAAAATCCCCGACAAGGAGAACCTGCATCTTTCTGGCTGTTTGATCTCTGAATGGCCAGAGATTCTGAACTGAAGCCCCAGATCCGCATTGGCTGCCTCCTAGGTTTGCCGTGAAAGACACTTTGAATTAACCGAGCACTACAGTGCTGTCACTCTTCATATTTTCAGGGTAACTCGATGGTGTGGATATGTTTGCTTGCTTTATGCTGTGGATAGCTCTCCAATTCCTTTTTCCTAGATAATAAAGATTTAGCTATTCTATTCCAGGATTGGCTACACGAGCTGTCTTTGGTGTAGGATCTATGGTACCAGTTGATCTGGGTCAAGTCTCTAGGGACAGGAGGCAACCAAAATGTGGTGTTATTTTTGGTGTACATGACCATTATTACTCAAACACAGCTTGTCCGGGTGACAAGATAGACTGTAGGGATGAAGGGGACCATGTGTGACTCCATGGTAAGGCTGTTATAGTGATCGAGGAGTCCAACTTCCCAAAATAATACATTTCAAAGTTAATCTCTGGAACTCCTGCACCATGAGCTTCCACAGCACAGTGTCCAGCCAGGACTCTCAACCCTCCTATTCTAATCCACTTCATCCCACTCACCTCCCTCGGTGCCTTTCAATATTCTGCTGCCGTAGCTGCCTGTCTGGGTGCTCCCAGCCAGCAGACAAGCTGATACTGAGTGTCTACGATCAACAGCTCTGTTTTTACAGCACCAACTCCAACAGCCTGCTCCATACACCCTGGCCATGGTCAGGTCTCCACCAGGGTTGGTTACTACTAGGCAAGGGACCCCAACAACCCCCATTTTAAATTCCCTCAAACCATCCACCCTCAAATGTTGATCCCTCTCCTGCAGCTTCCAGAGAAATAACATGGTTCTCTTGCTCCTTTAAAGAAACAATGCCCAGCTGCTAGCCATGTTAACTGGAGTTACCAATGACTTGAATTCAAACCCAGCACTAGGTTGGTTTAGATTAAAAAAAAAAGTTTATTAACAACTGGCCATGGGTTAAGTGATGCCAGGTTAAATCAAACCATGCTAGAGATGGATCCAAGAAAATCAGAATGAAAAGACACAGCTGACAGTCTAAAACTCAATAAAAAAAGTACAGTCTTCATTCAAGATGCTTTTGCTCACCGATGATGCTTGGTCCACCCTGGGGGACTGGCTCTTGGTCAGGATCTACCACTGAGATGCTGGTTTCCCTTGTTATCTTCTGATAACACTCTCTCTATCATCCTGGGGAGCCTGCCTCTTTAAGTTCATTCACTATAGTCCAAGAAGCACGAAGATCTGCTGGGGGTACCATCTCCAGCTCCTGCTGATAGTTGAGTCATCACCTCCTCTCTTTGATGGCTCGATGACTTTGTTTACCTCATAGGTACATTGCAATTCCCTTGTCAGAGGTCACCATGCTTCATTTGAATTCCAGACTTGGGCAGATCTGCTTCTCCTTTGTTCAATTACAGACTTTAAAGAGACTAGTGGAGGACAGCCATAACTCCACCTGCGGCGTTCTCACATAGTTTCCACAGTGCTGTTATTGACCAGTATGGTGGGGGTTTTCAAACGATGCCTCACAAAGCAGAGTTTGTACACATGTCATTGAAGTAACAGGTAGGATAGGAATGCAGGGGTGCCTGAATTCACACCGGGGAAGAAAACTCCGTGAACAACCACTGTGCAGCTGTGAAGCCACAGCCATGCCCCACCTCAGACATGGTTGCATTTCAACAGGTTACTGAAGCACTGATGGTCCTAAAACCCTTTCAGATGCTGTGGATGTTTGTCAGATCTCATTCTTGGCCTTTCAACCAGAACCTCCCCCACCAGACTGAAATTCCAGGGCAGAGATTGCACAGAAAACGGGTCACCTCGCACAGAGAATCTTAGGCAGGAAATGCACCAGAAACCTGGGTCTAGAAGCAGCAGTGGGTGATGAGGATGATGAGGCCGTTGATGAGGAAGAAGGACCCACCCATCGCCAGCTCCCGGACACAGAGGAAGCTGAAATCTGCGAAAGAGAGGAGAATCACGCATGGAACCGGCAGGTGAACATCACCGCTAAGTGTGATGCTCATGATATTCATGTGTCTGGGCCTTTAGGTCTTATGATGAATTCCTCTGCATCTCAGGAGCCACGAAGCTGAGAAATGAAACCCACCCACAGCTCTTCTCTCTTAAACTGGTAGACACCGACCCCTTTCTCTCTGTGTGTCTGTCCCCCTCCTGTCTGCCTGTCCTCCAGCACCCCTGTGACCTGCACTGTCTGAGCTTGGCCATCAGGGAGAGATGTTGTATCTGGTATGTTCTGTCTGCAGTAGCCTGTTTCTCCTTCCAAAGAGGGGAAGGATGGTCCAATGGTTATGGGGCTGGGCTTGGACATGGGATATTGGGGTTCAATTTCCAGCTCTAAAATAGGTCACCTGTGGGACTTATCCTCACCTTGCTGCCATTCCCCATCTCTGAAATGGACATTGAGGGGTGTAATCCATTAACAGCATTGTGAAGTGCTTGGATACTTGGGCCATTGAAGTATCACAGATAGAAAGGGACTGGGGGAAAAAGAGGGATTTTCATCTCCACTCTGTTTTCTGTCTCTGTGTGACAAGTGTCACCTCGTCCGACCTCCCTTTTCTCCTCCAATGCAAGTGACCCATGGAGCTGATTTAGGAAATGAGGGAAATCTCACCTGTGCTGATGCCACTCACAGTGATGTTCACAGCCTGGCTGCCAAGGGACAGGACCCACCTCCCGCTCACATTCTTCTTGTATGTGCAGGTGTGTTCCCCGGTGTTGTTGGGACCAGCGTTCAGGATGGTTAGCACAGAGGTGTTCATAGAGCTGATGCTGGGATCTGTGCTGCTGATCTTAGACCCCAAATGCCCGTGGACAAGCTCAACTCCGTCCTTGTAGAAATGAAACCTCTGCTCGCCGGCGCCACCAGGGGCCGTGCAGGTGATGTTCAGGGTGAGCCCTTTCATCACTGTTCCAGATGGGGGATGCACACTCAGCTCCGGCTGAGGCGGAGTATCTGAGCGGAGGAGCAAAGAGGGGAGGTCAGCAAGGACATGGTGAGGGGAGAAACTGAAGATGGGGAACAGAATTTAATGTACGTGGAGCTGACGTGTGTTTTCTCTCCAGAGCCAATTGTTTCATTTCAGGATCCTGAGGATCTCCCCAGAGGTATGAGTGGGAGCCAGGTTATGGGGTGGGGACAGATTCCTTCAGATACAAATACGGGGCTGTGATATGGGGATGGGTTGCTTCCTCTCCGAGGTTATCTCTTGCTCTGACACTTTCTTCTAGTTCTCACAGCTGTACGCTCCGGCATGCAATCCAGACACCGCTGGCAGCTGAAGGGAGTTGTGTAACCATCTGTAGGGGACAAACGTTCCTTGCAGCAGGGTTTCTGGCCATCCCTGAAGAACCAGACCCTGGATAGGTTGGATGTGTTGGGAGCTGAGCACATCAAAGGCTCAGATTCACCCCTTATTAAGACCAGGTGCTGTGGACCCAGGATGGGTTTGGGGGCAGATGGATGGGCTGGAAGTTGGGCGGGGGAGGATGGAGAGAACGTTGTTTATGAATGATGCCCCAGTGAAGTAAAAAGCAGCCCTTGGTCTGAAGTAAATTCCTGCCCCCTCAGCCAGCCCCACCCATCACTTCTCCCTGCCTGCCCTTCATACCTTGTAGCTTCAAACCCTCTATGCAGCTTTGGTTCCCCCCTGCCAAAGATCTCCAGCTTCTAGAGCCCAGGGCCGGGGGGACCAGAGTCTCAGACTTTCTCTCCTCAGCACCAAGGTAGACAGATGAAACAGCTCCTCAGAGAACCCAGCAGGCCAGGCCCTGTATACGTATCAGGCCTGTGGAGATAGGAAATACTTCTGGGCACCTGACGGGCTGGTACCTCCTCCCGAAGCCAGGAAATGATATGGCTGGCGGCGGTCTGTGCAGCTGTGACCTCCTGCTGCTGCGTGAGATCCTGCTCTTTGCCTGGCTCCTGTCATCCGCCCCCAACCCTGCTCCTGCTCCGCTCCCATCCTGGTTCTGGTTCCTGCCTTACCCCTGCCCTAGTCCCTGCCTTGCTCCAACGTTCAGGCCAGATGACAGAAGTCTCTGCTTCTGGGACGTAGACGGGGGAAGAGGGTGCTGCAGTACTGGTGAGTTTTCAGTCAAGACTGGATGTCTTTTGTAAAAACCCACCCTGGTCCAAGCAGGAATGAATACAGTGCTCCTCCCACAGCTTGTATTTGACAGGGATCAGGCTAGACGTTCATTCGTCCCTCCTGGCCTGGGATCCATGTTTCCATGATATTGTCCAATTTTAGAATCCTGGCTCTGAATCTGGATTTCAGTTGAACAGCCCCTGTGGATCAAATAGTGCCACAAATTGAAGCAACTTTTATTGGTTGTATGGGAGACACTCCCCCATTCCCATAGCACTGACCACCTCCCATCGCATCCCAAAGTACCAAGCTTTTCCAGAGACCCAAGAAGTGACACTGAGCAGAGACGGGGGTTGACTCTGACCTGGTGGGTGGACCTGTCCGTAGCTGAGTGACCATACTGCATCTCACCATCTTCCTGGAGTAGAGATACACAGCCACAGGGCGAGCAAACAGCAGGGGAAAGGAGTCTCACATGTCACTGCTATGTAGAGGGGCTGGCTCCTCTCCGAGGGGATCTCACGGCCAGACTCTGTCTTCCAGTATTCACAGTTGTATGCTCCGGTGTATGATCCAGACACCTCTGGCAGCTGAAGTGTGTCGGTGTAACCAGCTGGAGAACAGTGTAGGTCCCTGACGGGGATTTTCTGGCTGTCCCTGAAGAGTTGGATCTTAGACAGGGTGGATGTGTGGGGAACTGAGCACGTTAGGGTCACGGATTCACCGCTTATGAAAATCTGGTGCTGTGGGGTCACAGTGAGTTTGGGGGCAGAAGGACGGGCTGGAAGGGGGGCGGGGAAAGACAGAAAGAAAATTCTTTACCAATCGAGCCCCAGTCAAGTAAATAACACCCTTGGTGTGAAGAAAGTTCCTGCCACCTCAGGAAGCCCTACCCATCGCTTCTATCCTCCTGCCCTCCATGCCTTGAAGTCTCAAACCCTCTTCACAGCTGAGGTGCCACCCTTACAAAAATCTCCAACTTTTAGAGCCCAGAGCCGGGGGCAGCAGGGTCTCAGATGCTCCCTCCACACCAGCAAGGCAGACAGATGATGCAGCTACTCAGTAACCCCAGTAGGTCATGCCACATGGGGAAGCCTGTGGGGATACCCAAGTCTTGTGGTCAACTGGCTGGCTGGCACCTGCTGCCAAAGACAGGAAATCACCAAACTGGCGGGTGTCTGAGGATCTGTGACGTCCTGCTGCTGTGTGACACCCTGCTCTTTGCCTAACTCCTGTCATCTGCCTCCAACCCTGTTCCTGGTACACACCCAGCCTGGTCCTGGTTCCTGCCCTGCCCCGACGATCAGTCCACATGAGTTATGTCCTGGCTGTCGGCAGCCAGAGCAGGAGAGGATGCTCCATTACCAGTGAGTTTTCAATCAAGATGGGGTGCCTTTTCTAAAAGACCGGCCTTGGTCCAAACAGGGATTAATTCAGGGCTGCTCCATGGCTTGCGTTTGACAGGAGTCAGGCCAGATGTTCACTCGTCCCTCCTGGCCTGGGATCCATGTTTCCATGATATTGTCCGATTTTAAAATCCTGGCCATGAATCTGGACTTCACTTGAACACCCCCAGGGGATTAAATACTGCCACACATTGAAGCCAGTCCTATTGGTTGTCTGGGAGACACCCCCCATTCCCATATTACTGACCCTCTCCCACTGCACCCCAAAGTACCCAGCTTCTCCAGAGACCCAAACAGTGACACTGACCAGAGATGGGGGTTGAATCTGTCCTGGTGGCTGGACCTGTCTGGAGCTAAGTTACCAGGCTGTGTCTCACTCCTACCTGCAGCAGAGATACCGAAGCACAGGGCGAGCAAACATCAGGGGAAAAGGGTCTGACCTGTCACTGTTATGGAGAGGGGTTGGCTCCTCCCTGAGGGGATCTGACGCCCAGACTCTGTCTTCCAGTATACACAGCTGTACGCTCCGGTGTATGATCCAGACACACCTGGCAGCTGAAGCACATAGGTGTAACCGTCTGGAGACCAGCGTAGGTCACTGGAGGGGATTTTCTGGCTGTCCCTGAAGAACCAGCTCTCAGACAGGGTGGACATGATGGGAGCTGAGCACATCAGGGTCATGGATTCACCCCTTATGAAAATTTTGTGCTGCGGGCTCACAGTGAGTGTGGGGACAAAAGGAAGGTCTGGAAGGGGGGCGGGGAAGGACGGAGAGAAAATTATTTATGAATAATGCACCAGTCAAGTAAATATGACCCTTCGGTGTGAAGTAAGTTCTTGCCACCACAGCACACCCCCACCCATCGCTTCTACCCTCCTGCCCTACATGCCTTGCAGCCCCAACCGTTCTAAGCAGCTTAGGTGCCCTCATTTTAATGGTCTCAGTCTTCTAGAGCCCAGGGCTGGGGGGAGCAGGGTCTCGGATGCTCCCTCCTCACCAGCAATGCAGACAGATGAAGCAGTTCCTCAGTAACCCCTGTCGGTGAAGCCACAGAAGACAGTCGTGGGGATACTGGAGGTTTGCTGTCAACTGGCTGCCTGGCACCCACTACCAAAGCCAGGAAACGATCTGGCTGGCGGCCGTCTGAGCAGCTGTGACGTTCTGCTGCTGCGTGAGACCCTGCTCTTTGCCTGGCTCCTGCCATCCACCTCAATCCCTCTTCCTGGTCCACTCACAGCCTGGCCCTGGTTCCTGTCTTGCTCCTGCCATAGTTCCCTGTTCCTGCCCTGCCCCACCCAGATGATCAGGCCAGACAGCCTCTGTCCCAGCTCCCAGCACCCAGACGGTGACAGACTGATGATTCATCAGGGATGAGTTTTCAATCAATTCTGGGTGTCTTTCCTAAAGGACCCACCCTAGTCCAAGCAGGGATTAATTCAGGGCTCTTCCACGGTTTGTGTTCGACAGGGGTCAGGCTAGACGTTCACTCGTCCCTTCTGGCCTGGCTCCACGTTTCTATGTTACTGATGAATTTTATAATCCTGGCCCTAACATTAATTGAACACCACCAGGTGATCAAATGCTGCTAGAAATTGAAGTTACTTGTATTAGTTGTGTGGGAGCCGCCCTCCCTTCTGATATCACTGACAACATACCCACCCACCGCACCCCAAAATACCCAGCTGCTCCAAAGACTCAGGGAGCGCCACTGACTGAAGACAGATTGAAACTGACCCAGTGTGTTTCCCTGTCCACAGGTGAGTGACCAGGCTGTGTCTCACCCCCTACATGGTGGAGAGATACCCAGCCATGGGGTGAGTGAACAATGGGGGAAAGTGGGTCTCACCTGTCACTGCTATGGAGAGGTGATGGCTCCTCTCTGAGGGGATCTCTTGCCCAGACACATCCTTCCAGTACTTACAGCTGTACACGCCGGTGTGCGATTCAGACACAGGCAAAAGCTGAAGTGTGTCATTGTAACTGTTTGAAGGTGAGACACCTTCCTTGGAGTTGATTTCCTGACTGTTCTGGAAGAACCGGATCCTGGATACAGTAGACGCCCGTGCAGCTGAACTGGTCAGGGTCACAACTTCTCCGATGATGTAAACAGGATGCGCTGGAGGCACGGTGAATTGTGGAGCTGGGCGGGGTCTGTAAAAACCAGGATGGGCTTGTCTATCATTGAGCAGAGAGGTGTGAGCACGCACGTGTGTGTCCGCTAAACCTGGCTGGAGGGGATCACTCCTGCTCTGTGTGTGCGACAGTCACCTCATCGGCTGCAAGGCCTGGTTCCCCATAGGACGGGAGAGGGGCTGGGACACCCGGGATTGGATCCCAACAAGGAATGAGCAGCCTCTGATTCCCACTGGACTCTCCTCTCCTGCCCAAGGGGTGTCGGAGACTCAGTCGGTAATACGCTGAACCTTGTCAGCCATGGGGCAGGGCCATCTGTGCCTCACACCCTCAGACTGGGGGGAAGTGGAGGGCACAGAGTAAGGTGAAGGGTTATTGATGCAAATCATTAAACTGCAGCCCGGCATTCTCCTCTGGGTATTCACCCCCCATTCTCCACCCAGGGTGCAGAGGCAGATGAGGGGGGGAGAAACCAGCAGTGAATCACCAGACCCACCTATCAGCAGCCAGAGGCATCAAAGAGAAAAGAGGAAGGTTGGGCGTATGTGGGGAAAGGGAGGGCGTCTCCTCAGGCATCTCTACACAACCTGCTATTCAGGTACAGATGGGTGATGATGGGTCTGAACTCCCGCTGGCACAGACACCTGTGTTGAGCCCAGATCTGTGGCAGAGAGAACCCCACCTTTCAGACACAGCCCCTAACTGGTGGGCAAAGGCGTGGGGGTGTCTCAGTGCAATGGGGAGTTGGATACCCTGTCTGCATGGCTTGTGCAGCCCTTGCTCTCTCTGCTGTGGCTGCCAGTGAGGGTCCGGGTGGTTCCCATGTGGATGGAGGCATCTTCTCCCATATGGCCCAGACTGGGACATTCTAAATGGACCCCATAAGTGGCCATCAGCTAGGATCGTGCTTCAGTCCACACGGATTTGGCTCTGGATGGGAGCTGCATTGTGAGAGTATAACCCGCTGCATGGGGCAGCCTGAGCCACCCAGGGGATGACACAGGGGGTGTCTGGGGAAAACCCCCTTAATTCAATTGCAAATATCATGGTGTGAGAGGAGGGGGATCCCAATCCCCACTGCACGAGTCCCCCCCACCCCACTGCGAGCATCTCAGCCAGGAGAGATGACGTTGTTACCTGAGGGTGACGCTGGACTCGGGAGAATCTGGAGAGAGGCTGGAAGAGACGAGCGGGGGGAGTGAGAGGTCTGGGGAGGGGATAGGTGAGGGGGGATGGAAGGATGCCGGGAGGGGGGATCTCCGACAGATGGACAGAGGGACGGGGGACACGGCAGACTACTTACCCAGCACAAGAAGGAGAGTTAGAGCCATCCTCAGCTGGGCGCTCCGGGCCGGGATATGGGTTCTCATGTCAGCTACCAGCCCCATCTGGGTGCAGGGAGGAGCCCTTCCTCTCTGACAGAGGCAGAGGAAGTCACAGCCTCTGTTGCCATCACCACCCAGCTTGGTGGCTGGACAGGCAGCGTCATCTGAGATGAGGAGGGGCTGAAGGCAGCTGGCCACTTCCTGCCACCATCTCCGAGGCCAGCTCTGGCTTTTGTAATTCAAGGCAGTGCTGGGGGTTGCATCTTCCAGGGGTGAGGCAGGGGCTCAGCTTGCGTAAAGGAGCCTCTCTTGATTTACACTAGTTACACCCACTGGGCATCTTCCTCTTTGGCTCCAATGGAGTTATGGCCCATTGACCCCAGCCGGGATCTCGATCCATAGATTCAATGGAGCTATGGCCCATTGACCCCAGCCAGGATCTCGATCCATTGATTCAATGGAGCTATGGCCCATTGACCCCAGCTGGGATCTGGGCCATTCACAGCGATGAAATGGCTTTTAATTCTCAAGTTTTTTCCCTATAACATTTGACGTTCCTGATGTGTTGTTCAAGAGTATTTTTGCCCAGAACAGAAGTAGAGGAGTTTCAGCCTCAGATCGCTGAGGAAACCATCCTCTTCCTCGGGGCCAGCCCTCCTTAGCAGGGTGTGATTTACCTGTCTATTGACAGAGATAATCAGAGTCACTTTTAGCTCATGAGGACACTGGCACCTAGGATTTGCCTTGGTAGATCTTTGGTGTCCGGTTCCGTACGGAGAACTCTCAGTCTTGTACGCGAAAAGACTCAATAGGAAGTGAAGATTTCAGTTACTTCAGCGTAAGCAACTTTATGTATTTACTTTGCCTCTTGTGGGATCCCCTGAAAACACCTGGGTCTCTGTAGGGAGGCGCAGTGGCCTTCCTCGGAGTCTGGGCCTGAGGAAGAGTCGCAACCCCCGGCCAGACCAACCCAGGACCTCCTGGCTAATCTGCCTGGCAACAGAGGGGTGGAGCTAACCCAGGAAAGGGACATATAAAAGGCCGGCCCAGGCGCTCACTAGGAGGGACGCTGCTGCCAGAGGCAGATGTGCCCTCCCACAGGCTGTGGCCTAGGCCTGACTCCAACTGAGCAGCGGCTCGGAGCAACTGCCTGCCGGAGCGGAGGCCCCAGAACCTGCCCGGTTTGCCAGGCCCCGGTGTCTGGACCAGGCCACTGTGCCCTAGCACCTGGAGCAAGCTCTCCTCCGCTGCCTTAGACTGCTTCCCTGCCTCGTCCTGCCTGAGGGTTGGAGACAGCACACGGCTTGCCTGCCCTGCCCTGCCTAGGGCCAGAGGCACTAAGCTGCTTTCTTGCCACGCCTGCCTGAGGGCCGGACTCAGACTCGTGCACAGGCACTAATTATTCCCCCCGTAGGGAGACACAGTCACCTTCCTCGGAACGTGGGCCCGAGGAAGGGTCGCAAGGCCCCGGCCGGACCATGCCACCGGCCTACAGTCTGCAAATGTCAAGCTACGCCCCAGCCAACAGATGAATAAAAAATGGCAGCAACCAAACAGGCCTGGAAACAAATTTAATTCATACAGGAGCATTTACCCATCCTTCAACAGTCGCTCTAACCATTAGACCCCACGTCCTCCCACAGCCAGGAGAGAACCCAGGAGTCCTGGCTTCCAGCCCCCTGGTCTAACCGCTAGAGACCACTTCCTCCCTGATCCCAGATAGAAACTAGGAATCTTGGCTGCCAGCCTGCTCCCACTCTTACCACCAGACACCACTTTCCTCTGAGATCCGGAGATAGAACCCAGGAGTCCTAGCTCCCCCCTCTCCACCCCACTTCTGTACCCCAGAAGATGAAAAGAAGAGAACCAAGGTGTTTGCTGTGACAATCGTTGGAGGGCGAGCAGGGATGGGGTGTGTGAGGAATTCTGGGGCAATGGGAGCAGGGTGCTGCAGGGAAGTTGGGGTACAGGGACTAGAAGAGGGGTTCACTGTATATAACTTCCTCTGAAACCAAATTCCTTCCTCGCTGGAGGAACATGGAGCTCCAGGACCTCTCAGGTGGGCCCATGGATGCAGCCCCCTAGGAAAGAGGAGAACAGAGAAGAATCAGGGCACCATGGACCTGTGCTGCTCTGCTGGGAGCAGGGTGGGGCGCTCACTAGAGGTGCTCTCCCTTGGAGTCAGTACTGGCCCCACGGCAGGGTGTCACTAGGGGTGCTGTGCTCATGAGAGTGGGGTGGAGGGGCCATGCTTCTCTCTGAGCTTACCGAGGGTTTGCATCCTGCCCTGGCGCCTGCCTCCTCTTCTCCCTTGCCTCTGTTCTCGGATTTTGCACCCAGGAGGCTGGGCAGCCACCGCTAGTGGCGCGTCCCCTGCCGATCCCACCCGTCATGGCTCCATGGCTGCAGAGCTAACCACGTAACAGATCAGAGCCGGGCTGCACGGTGTCCCCTCCCCGCTGCTCTGGATCGGACCCTCCACTCGGCCAGCCAGACCCCAGGCCTCTCTTATACAGCATAGAGGCACTTCCCCACCCCACCCTCTGCTATCCCCAGGGCCCATTATACAGTAATAACCTTGAGAGGAGGTTGCCAGCTAGTGTGGCACGGAGCCATAACCATTGGGATCGGCAGTTGACCCACAACCAGTGGTTTCACCACCTGAGACTCCAACTTCTTTCCCCTGATAACTACAGACTTGATTTTGGTTAGAGGCCATTGAGGAGCAAATGGGAGATCACAGCAAGAAGGAAGATGCCACCTGTTGCCAGCGGCAGAATATCACAGATCCTCAATGATTCTGTTCACACAAGAGGCCAAGAATAGGGAGGAAAAGGCCATGAGAACAGCTAGACAGCCCTGGGAAAAGGTCTCTGACCCACAAAGGAATCCACCCTTGCAACACATGTGCTGTGACAACCCTTCACCGTATTGTCTATGGCATGTTCTGTCTGTGATAGCCTGCTTCTCCTTCCAGAGAGGGGAAAGATGGTCCAGTGTTTATGGGGCTGGCCTTCGGCATGGGGTATTGGGGCTCAATTCCCTGCTCTACCACAGGTCTCCTGTGGGACTTTCTCTGTCCTTTCCACCATGACCCATCTCTGAAATGGGCACTGAGAGGCTAAATGCATTAACAAGATTGGGAGGTGCTCAGATCAATGAGCCATTGCTACATTCACACAACGACAGGCCCCCAGCTGGGATCAAAGGGCCGTAGCAATGTTGAGTAAATGTGTCCAAGCCCTACCTGGGTTCAAGGGGCCATAGCTCCCTTCACTCAATGGGGCAGATTCCCAGCTCAGGGGGTCAATGGCTGTAGCTCCATTCAGACAATGAGTCTATGCCCCAGCGGGGGTCAATGTGCCGTAGGATCATTGAGTCAATGAGCAAGATCCCCAGTGGGTATAAATGAGTGTAATCCAGGGGCAGCCACTTTACACAAGCTGAACCATGGGCCGCCCCTCCCGCCGGAAGGTCCAGCCCCCCAGCACCGCATTGAATTACAAAAGCCAGAGCAGGCTTTGAAAGAAGGTGGCATAAAGTGTCCAGCTGCCCTGAGCCCCTCCTTACCTGAGAACATGCTGCCAGTCCAGCTACCGAGCTCAGTGGTGATGGCACCGAGGGTGTGATTTCCTCTGCCTCCATCAGAGGGGAAGGGTGCGGCCACCTCTCTGTGCCCAGTCCGGACCGATGGTGGCTGAGCAGAGAACCCAGCTCACGGCCTGGAGCGCCCAGCTCTGGATGGAGGTACCTCTCCTTCTGCCTGCGCTGGGTAAGTGGTCTCTTTCGTCCCCCGTCCCTCTGTCCATCTGTTGGAGATCCCCCCCCAGGCATCCCTCCATCCCCCCTCACCCCATCCCCTTCCCAGACCTCTCACCCCCTCTCCTCTCTTCTCTTCCAGCCTCGCTCCAGATTCTCCCCAGTCTGGCATCACCGGCAGGTAACAACATGTACTCTCCTGGCTGAGATGCTCACAATGGGGGATGGGGATCCCCCTCCTCTCACCCCTGAAGTTTGTAACTGCAAGGAAGAGGGGATCTTCGGGTGCCCCCATGTTATCCCCTCAGTGGCTCAGGCCGTCCACTGCACAGGGGTTTCCTCTGCCACCTGCCCCAATGACGGCAGATCCTGTCCAGAGCCGCGTCCAGGGGGGCGGAAGAGCGACCCGAGCTGATGGCCGCTTGTGGGGTCCATTTGGTGGGTCCCAGACCAGCCTGTAGGGAAGAAGATGCCCCCATCCCCGTGGTGCTACCCGTCCCTCACGGGCAGCCAATGCAGGGAAAGCATGGGCATTGGTTACCATCCTCCCCATTTTGTTGAGTCCCCCCTGTGCCGGGGCCCATTGCAGAGGGGCTGTGTATGGAGGGGGGGGTTCCCTCAGACACAACTCTGGGTTTCAAACAAATGTTAGGGCCAGGGGGACGCAGACCCAGCTCTGCCCAGTAGGACATGCAAAGCAGCTAATGCACAGACCCCAGAGGAAACACGGCGGGGTGGTAAATCTCCTCCCTTTCCCACATCCGCCCAAGCTTTCACTTTTCTCTTTAATGCCTTCCTGCTGCTGATGGGCAGGTCAGATGGCCAGCTGCTGGGTTCTCCCCCCCTCTTCTGCGCTTTCCCCATGGATGGAGAGTGGGGGCGGGGTGGTGAATACCCAGATGGGAATAGGGAGCTGTGGGGTGAACCATTTGTATCAGGAACCCTCCTGAACTCCATTTCTGCACCCCACTTCCCCCCGCATGGAGAGTGTGAGGCAGATAGGGCCCTGCCCCATGGATCCCTAGGAGGAGTGTGTCACTGGCTGAGACTCCAACACCCCGCGGGCAAGAGGGGGGATTCCAGTGGGGACAGATGGCTCCTCATGTCTTGGAATCCCGGCTCCTCTCCCATTCTCTGGGGGAGCCAGGCCCTGCAGCCGATGAGATGACTGTCACACACACAGAGCAGGGATGATCCCTCCATGCGGGGGTAGCGGACACACACCTCTCTGCTCAATGACAGTCAGATCCACCCTATTTTTCACAGAGCCCCTCCCGGCTCCCCAAATAACCGTGTCCCCGACAAATCCTGTCTACATCACCGGAGAAGTTGTGACCCTGACCTGTTCAGCTGCGGTGGCGTCTACTGTGTCCAGGATCCAGTTCTTCCAGGACAGTCAGAAAATCTGCTCCAAGGAAGGCTTCTCATTTTCAGACGGTTACATTGACACACTTCAGCTTTTGCCTGTGTCTGGGTCGCACGCCAGAGCGTACAGCTGCCAGTACTGGAAGGATGTGTCTGGGCAAGAGATCCCCTCCAACAGGAGCCAACCCATCTCCATAGCAGTGACAGGTGAGACCCATTTCCCATGTTGTTTGCTCGCCCCATGGCTCGGTATCTCTGCTCCAGATAGGGGGTGAGACACAGCCTGGTCACTCACCCGCCGACAGGGAAACAAACTGGGTCAGTTTCAATCTGTGTCTTGTCAGTGGTGCTCCCTGAGTCTTTGGAGCAGCTGGGTATTTTGGGGTGTGGTGCGTGGGGGTGTTGTCAGTGATATCAGAAGGGAGGAGGGCTCCCAGGAAAGTAATGCAAGTTGCTTCAATTTTTAGCAGAGTTTCATCACCTGGGAGTGTTCAATTCAAATCCAGAATTTTGTCCAGGATTGTAAAATTCATCAATATCAGAGAAACATGGAGCCAGGCCAGCAGGGACAAGTGAACATCTAGCCTAACCCCTGTCGAACACAAGCCATGGAGGAGCCCTGAATTAATCCCTGCTTGGACTAGGGTGGGTCTTTTAGGAAAGACATCCAGAATTGATTGAAATCTCACCCCTGATGGAGCATCCCTCTGCCACCATCTGGGTGCAGGGATCCGGGACCGAGGCCGTCTGGCCTGATCGTCAGGGCAGGGCAGGAACAGGGAACTGAGGCAGGAGCAAGGCAGGAAACAGGACCAGGCTGGGAGTAGGCCAGGAGGAGGGATGGAGGTGGATGGCAGGAGCCAGGCAAAGAGCAGGGTCTCACTCAACAGCAAGATGTCACAGCTGCTCAGACGGCTGCCAGTCGGATCATTTCCTGGCTTTGGTGGTGGGTGCCAGCCAGTCACTTGACAACAAACCTTTGGTGTCCCCACAGGCCATCCTATGGAGCTGACCAACCAGGGTTACCGAGGAGCTTCTTCATCTGTGTCCCTTGCTGGTGAGGAGGGAGCATCCGAGACCCTATTCCCCCCCAGCCCTGGGAGCTAGAAGTCGGAGACCTGTGTAATGGGGACACCAAAGCTGTGTAGAGAGATTAGGACTCCAAGGCATGGAGGGCAGGAGGGTAGAAGCGATGGGTGGGGCTGACTGAGGGGGTAGGAACTTACTTCACATCGAGGGATCTTATTTTCTCTCTCTCTCCTTCTCCATCCCATTTCCATCCCATCCTTCTGCCTCCAAACTCACTCTGGCTCCACAGCACCGTATCTTCATCATGGGTGAATCCATGACCCTGATGTGCTCAGTTCCCAGAACATACACACTGTCCGGGATCCGGTTCTTCAAGGAAAACCAGACAATCCACTCCAGGGAGCACCCCAGGTCTTTCACTGGTTACACCAACTCGCTTCAGCTTCTAGGAGTGTCTGGATCCCAGGCTGGAGCATGCAGCTGTGAACTCTGGAAGTTTGTGTATGGGCGAGAGATCCGCTCAGAGAGAAGCCATCCCATCTCCATAGCAGTAACCGGTGAGACCCCTTTCCCCCGCTGTTTGCTCGCCCTGTGGCTGGGTATCTCTGCTCCAGGTAGGGGTGAGACACAGCCTGGTCACTCAGCGCCAGACAGGTCCACCCACCAGGTCAGATTTAACCCCCCTCTCTGCTCAGTGTCATTGCTTGGGCCTATGGAGAAGCTGGGTACTTTGGCGTGCGGTGGGATAGGGTCAGTGATATGAGAATGAGGGGTGTCTCCCAGACAACAAATAGAAATTGCTTCAATTTGTGGCAGTATTTGATCCTGTTGAAGTAAAATGCTTAGACCTTAAACTGTGGTCTAGAAAAGTACGTCTTATGGGTAAAGTGAGGGGGTAAAATAGAGTGAGACAGTGCAGAAGAAAATAATGTGAACAGTGTTGAAAAATATCAACTGTCTTAGCTGAAAATGCTTGTACTGAAGTTTGCCTATGTCTGTAACCTTGACTAATGATAAGAAGAATGACTGCTGTGATTCTAACACTGTTATAAATATATGCTAAAATCTGCCTGAAGGTGGAGACCCTTTACTGACCAGAGACAACCCTGTCAGTGGTTCTCCCCTAGCATATGCTTGTGCTTTTATAATAATAAAAGAATCTCAGATCTCTGATGAGCCTCAACTAAAATGCAGAGTGAAGCTTTGTTTCTTCCACAGTTCTTGGTGCCGTGACTCGGATCGCTAAAAGCCCAGTGAGGACCCCACAGGCTGAAGGCCGTCTCCCTCCGAAGCCTGGCGCCATACCAAGGTAAGAGATCTTTTGAAATCTCTGATTGGGTGCTCGGTGGAGGACTCCCCGTGGGGTTGGAAATCCTGAACAGTGGCTGACACGATCTGAACTTTTTGAAAGGAGGTTTATCAGACATTCTGGATAATAAAAGAGTCTCAGATCTTTGATGAACCGCAACTAAAACGCAGAGTGAAGTTTTGTTTCTTCCACAGTTCTTGGTGCCGTGACTCAGATTCGAACCGAGGTTGCTGCTTTGTTTCTTCCACAATCCCCTGGGGGTGTTCAAGTGAAATCCAGATTTAGGAACAGGTTTCTAAAATTGGACAAGATCATGGAAACATGGATCCCAGGACAGAAGGGACGAGTTAACGTCTAGCCTGACCCCTGTTGAACACAAGCCATGGAGCAGCCCTGAATTAAACCTTGCTTGGATTCGGGTGAGTCTTTTACAAAAGACACACAGTCTTGACTGAAAACTCACCAGTACTGGAGCACCCTCTGCCCCCCTCTGTGTCCCAGAAGCAGAGACGTCGGTCATCTGGCCTGATGGTTGGAGCAGGGCAGGGACTAGGGCAGGAGTATGGCAGGAACCAGAACCAGGATGGAAGCGCAGCAGGAGCAGGGCTGGAGGTGGATGACAGGAGCCAGACAAAGAGCAGGGTCTCACGCAGCAGAAGGACGTCACAGCTGCACAGACAGCCACCAGCCACATCATTTCCTGGCTTTGGGAGCAGGTAGCAGCCAGTCAGGAGGCCAGAAGCACTGGGTATCCCCACAGGCCATGCTATGGGGCCTGACCTGCTGGACACACTGAGGAGCTGTTTCATCTGTCTGCCTTGGTAGTGAGGAGAGGACATCCGAGACTCTGGTCCCACCTGCTCTAGAAGCTGGAGACCGTTGGCAGGGGGGAACCAAAGCTGCATAGAGGGTTTGAAGCTACAAAGCATGAAGGGCAGGCGGGGAGAAGCGATGGGTGGGGCTGGCTGAGGAGGCAGGAAATTACTTCAGACCGGGGGCTACTTTTTACTTCACTGGGGCATCATTCATAAACAACGTTCTCTACGTCCTCCCCCGCCCACCTTTCAGCCCATCTGTCTGCCCCCAAACCCATCCTGGGTCCACAGCACCTGATCTTAATAAGGGGTGAATCTGAGCCTTTGATGTACTCAGCTCCCAACACGTCCAACTTATCCGGCATCCGGTTCTTCAGGTATAGCCAGAAAATCTGCCCCAAATCGGGCTTGTCACATACAGACGGTTACACCGACTCACTTCAGCTGCCAGCGGTGTCTGGATTGCATGCCGGAGCGTACAGCTGTGAGCACTGGAAGAAACTGTTTGGGCAAGAGATCCCCTTAGAGAGAAGCCAACCCATTGCCATATCACAGCCCCATATTTGTATCTGAAGGAATCTGTCCCCACCCCGTATCCTGGCTCCCACTCATATCTGTGGAGAGATACTCAGGATCCTGAAATGAAACAAGACGCTCCGGAGAGAGAAGACACATCAGCTTCAGGTTAATTTAATTCTGTTCCCCATCTTCACTTTCTCCCCTCACCATGTCCCTGCTGACCCTCCCCTTTGCTGTTCCGCTCAGATCCCCCTTCCCAGCCAGAGCTGAGCATGGATCACCCATCTGGAATGGGGAAGAAAGGGCTCTCCCTGAACATCACCTGCACAGGCCCTTGGGATGCTGGTGAACAGAAGTTTCATTTCTACAAGGATGGAGCTGAGATCATCCTCGGGCATTTGGGGTCTAAATTCAGCAGCACAGATCCCATCATCAGCTTTATGAACACCTCTGTGCTAACCATCCTGAATGCTGGTCCCAACAACACCGGGGAACACACCTGCACATACAAGAAGAATGTGAGCAGGAGGTGGGTCCTGTCCCTTGGCATCCGGGCTGTGAACATCACTGTGAGTGGCATCAGCACAGGTGAGATTTCCCTCATTTCCTAAATCAGCTCCATGGGTCACTTGCATTGGAGGAGAAAAGGGAGGTCGGACGAGGTGACACTTGTCACACAGAGACAGAAAACAGAGTGGAGATGAAAATCCCTCTTCTCCCCCCAGTCCCTTTCTATCTATGATACTTCAATGGCCCAAGTATCCAAGCACCTCACAATGTTGTTAATGGATTACACCCCTCGGTGCTCATTTCAGAGATGGGGAATGGCAGCAAGGTGAGGATAAGTCCCACAGGTGACCTGTTTTAGAGCTGGAAATTTAACCCAAATACCCCCATGTCCATGGCCAGCCCCATAACCATTGGACCATCCTTCCCCTCTTTGGAAGGAGAAACAGGCTATTGCAGACGGAACGTGGCAGAGACATCTGTCCCTGATGGCCAAGCTGAGACAGCGCAGGTCACAGGGGAGACAGAAGACAGGCAGAGAGGAGAGGGACAGACACACAGAGAAAGATTCAGGGGTCGGTCTACTTTGTCTATGAGAAAATGGCTATGGGTGGTTCTAGAGATACAGGGGAATTTGTCATAACCCCTAAAGGCACAGACAGATGGACATCATATGCATCACACTTAGCAGTGATATTCCTTGCTGGTTCTACCCATTTTTCTCCTCTCTGCAACTTTCAGCTATCTCTGGGTCTGGGAGCTTGCAGTGGGTGGGTCCTTCTTCCTCATTAACGGCCTCATCTTCCTCATCACACACTGCTGCTTCTAGACCCAGGTGATTGGTGTGTTCCATGCTTAAGAGTCTCTCCACGAGGTGACCCGTTTTCGGTGCAGTCTCTGCCCTGGAATTTCAGCCTGGAGGGGGAGGTTCTGGTGGAAGGTCGAAGAGTGAGATCTCAGAAACATCCACAGCATCTGAAAGGGTTTCAGGAACCTACCAAAATGGAGCTGTGTCTGAGGAGGGCCATGACCACGGCTTCACAGCTGCACAGTGCTCATGCATGATGTTTGCGTGCCCCATGAGAATTCAGTCATCTCTACATTCCCACCCCACACGCTACTGCAATGATGTGTGTACAAACTGTGCTTTGCGAGGCATCGTTTGAAAACCCCCATCACGCTGGTTAATAAGAGCACTGTGGAACATACGTGAACATGTCGCTGGTGGAGGTATGTTCATCCTCTGCTCATCTATTTTAAAGCCTATATTTGAACAAAGAGAAGCAGGTCAGCCTAGGTCTTGAATGCAAATGAAGCAGGGTGACCAGTGACAATAGAATTGCAATGTACATATGAGGTAAACAAAGCCATCGAGCCACCAAAGAGAGGAGATGATGAGTCAACTATCAGCAGGGGCTGGAGACGGCCCCCAATGGTGACCTTCCTCTTTCTTGAAAAACAGCCCATGAACTTACAGAGACAGGCTCTTCAGGATGACAGAGAGTGCATTCTTCTAAGATGACAAGGGAAACCAGCACCTCACAGTGGAAGAGCAACGGTCTCAAGTTGCAGTGGGGGAGATCTAGGTTGGACATTAGGAAAAAGTTTTTCACTCGGAGGGTGGTGAAGCACTGGAATGGGTTACCTAGGGAGGTGGTGGAAGCTCCATCTTTAGAGGTTTTTAAGCTGCGGCTTGATAAAGGCCTGGCTGGGATGATTTAGCTGAGGTTAGACCTGCTTTGATTCTATGAGTCTATGATCCTGACTGAGAGCTAGTCTCCCAGACTTGACCAAGCCAAATTAGTGAGAAGGAGCATCTTGACTGAAATCAGTGCCTTGTTTGATTTAGATTTAGCCTTTCAGCTGCCTGTTTCCACCGTGATTTTCTTGTACCCATCTCTAGCGTTGTTTGGTTTAACCCGGCATCACTTAACCCATGGCCGGTTGTTAATAAACTTGTTTTATTTTAATCTAAACCAACCCAGTGCAGGGTTTGAATTCAAGTCATTGGTAACTCCAGCTAATGTGCCGAACAGCTGGGTATTGTCCCTTTAAAGGAGAGAGTGAACCATGTTATTTCTCCGGAGATGCCAGGGGAAGGCTGGATATTTCAGGGTGGATGGTCGGGGGGAAATTAAGGCCAGGGGGTGCTGGGATCCTTTGGCTAGTAGAAACTAAGGATGATGCAGACCAGATCATGCACAGGGTGTACCAAGCAGGGTACTGGAGTCAGCGCTCCTAAAACAGAGCTGTTGATTGCAGACACTCAGTGTTGGCTTTCCTGCTGGGCGGGGATGTCCAGATAGAGAGCTGCGGCAGCAAAATATTTAAGGGCACCCAGGGAGAGGAGTGGGATCAAGTGGATTAGAGTAGGAGGGTTGAGAGACCTGGCTGAGCACTGCTATGGAGAAGGTCACAGCGCTGGAATCCCGGCTGGGCACTGGTGTGGGGAAGCTCACGGTGTAAGAGTTCCATGGGTTAACTTTGAAATGTATTATTTTGGGAAGTAAACCCAGACAAAGTCCCCCTTCTCCTGCTTTGTTCTCCAGGGTTCACACCCTCTGCAATCCTCAGATCCACTTGTTTTCTCGATTGGCTCGGTCTCTTTACCTTAGTTGCAAATGTATAGCTGAGGTCCTTTGCTTGGAATGGAGTTGTCGAGCTGTTTGGAGTGGCTCGGGACCGGGGAATCCCTGACTTAGGGGAGACTGTCAAAAACAGAGAAGACACCCCCCAAAGTGGGTTTGGGTTTTATTAATTGATTTCAGCAAGCCAGTAACAAATGTGGACTGCTGGATCACTAGAACAGCCTTACCGTGCAATCACACATGTCCTCTCAGGCTCTCCAGTCTATCTTGCCACCCAGAAAAACTGGGATTGAGTAATAAATGATCACGTACATCAAAAATCACACCACATTTTGGTTGTGTCCAGTCCCAAGAGACTTACCCCAGATCAACTGGTACCATAGACCCTCCACTAAAGACAACACCTGCAGCCAATCCCGGAATAAAGGAGCTAAATGTTTATTAACTAGGAAAAAGGAATCAGAGAGTTATCCACAGCTTAAAGCAAGCAAATATATCCACACCAACGAGTAACCATATACATACAAAGAGTGACAGAGCTGTAGTGCTCCGTCAATTCAAAGTGTCTTTCAGGGCAGACCTAGGAGGAACCCCTAGGGGAATCTCTGGATTTAGTTCAGACTCTCTGGACCTTCAGGGTTCAGACAGTCAAAGAGAGGCACGTTCCTCTTCTTGGGGATTTTGATCCCCTTCCCCCAGGGTTCAAGAAGTTGGGATGCGTCCTCTCTTCATGGGACGCAATGAACAAAGTGTTTTTGTGCTCTGCTGTTCCCCAATGGCTTGCCTAGTGTCTGTAGGGCCTTTTTTTTGTTGGGCAGGAAATAACACCTCCTGTGACAAACTCGTATTTCACACTTGGCCATGCTTCTCTCCAGGCAGTGGGCGTTCACAGTGTCAGAGCAAACACTTCACTATCACCTTATACCGTGGAATATAGACATGATCTGTTAGATTAACGGAGGCAGCTGTATACATGCATTTCATAGAGTCTAAACCAAGAAGACATTTTACATTTTAATCTATTTCCATATGCTCTTGGGGTATAAAAGGTTACAGATACGGATTGTTGAAGGACGGTGGGAGAACATGCAGAGCAACTTAGAGAGGGTTTCTCCCCTTATTTATCTGCCTTCTGAGTGTGCTTTGTCACCACTTCGCTATACAGCACATGCTCCTCTTCAGCAGGCTGGGCTTTGCTTTTTGACTGGGTTGTGTGGGCCTCCAAGGCTGAGAATGCTATGAGCGCGTAGGTGACTTCTGAGCACTGGTGGGGGAGCAAAGAGAAATGGTGAGGGGGAGGGGTGCACAGATACTAACTACTTGGATGAAGGGATGGAGAATATGCCTTTAAAATCAGAGGTTTCAAGGACATTGTAGGACAGGCTCAAAGTGATCTTGTGCAGAGGAAAATGGCCCTGAGATCAATAGGATGAAATTCAGTGAAGTGCAAAGTGCTACACATCATAAGGGAAAATTAGAGGCACCAGCACAAATTGGGGTATAAGTGGCATGGCAGCAGCACTGCAGAAAAGGGGTTCTAGTTGAACACAGAGGGCATCTGAGTCAACAGCACGATGATGCTGTAAAAAACAGAGAGCATAGTTCTGTGGTTCTGTAAGTAAGATACGGCAGGCAATTGTCCCGCTCCCCTGAGCACTGATGAGGACTCAGCTGGTGTGCTGTTCTCAGTTTCTGGTGGCTGACTTTACGAAAGATGTAAACAAACTGGAGAGGGTGAAAGAACAGGGCATGTCTGGTCTAGACACGAAAAGGCAGATGGGAGGAATGATAACCATCTTATAAGATGGCGTTATAAATAGAATGGCGATGGATGGTTCTCCATGTCCACTGAAGGTAGGAGAAGATTTAATGGGCTTAAGCTGTGGCAAAAGAGATTAAAGTTACACTTAGAAAGCTTTTCCGAATCTCTAAAATGGCTGAGTTCTGGAACAGGTGACCTAGGGGGATTGTAAAATCTCCATCATTGGAGGATTTTAAGAGCAGTTGGACAAACACCTGTAGAGTTTGTTTAGGTTTAAATAATCCTACCAAAGCACAGGGGGCTGGACTACATGTCTTCTTGAGGTCCCTCCAGCCCTACATTTCTGTGATTCACTGGAGGTTTGGGGTGAAGGGGAAAGGGATGACCAATCTCCAGCCCTTCCTCCTGAGTGAACTGTGCAGCATCCCTTGGCAGCTGCTATCCGGCTGTCCCACCACAAAGAAGCGGCTGCCTCTCAGGACTGAGCAGAAGTGTCAGGCCACACAGTTGGACTGTGCTGGGTTTTGAAGCTTAGCCTCTAAATCGATTCATGTTATCTGTTCCTTCTGATCTGCTCCAGCACTCGTGGCTTTTGGTCCCTTATTATCATGACCGGGATCCAGGTCTCTCTTGCATTCTCTGCCCTCAGATCCCTTGGTGCCTTCCTGAAGCTTTTCACCTAAAACAGAACCAGACGAGAACACAGCTGAAGTGGTGAGAGATGGTGAGGAAATGCCTAGCTATAACGTGCGACCTTGAGAAAGATGACTTTAAACACAGCTTTTTGCCCATTGATTTCAGTACATGTGTGATTCTGTGGCTTCTGCTAGGACGTTGGCTGAAAACAGACTCAATACTTACTCTGTATTAGTTTAAATATATATTTCACCAGCCCAAAGCCCTGAAGAAATCATTTTACCCCTCACTTAACTTTAACCCTAACTACAGCTGATGATCTTTTTGCTCACATCAAACTTTAGTGCTATTGCCTAGCCATAAGCACAACAACTAACCCTAATAACCTGAGATGAAATTTAGCCCAGGGATCAGGGTTCTCGACTTCCCTTCTCATTGAAGGGTAAAAACCTCATTCACCATGCATACTTTAGATTTGGTTCCACACCCACACCACGGTAGGGTGCTTGGTGGTTGTTAATTGTTTAAAACTATTTACCCACATAACTACAGGCTACTTTTTCGGTAGACCCTATCGAAGGTGCAGATGGGAGAACAAAACCCCTAACCCCCTTTCACACACCTCGTTTTTTCCTCCTGCAGCAGCAGATGAGAGCAGTCAGGGCTCCAGCCAGAAGCAAGATGCTACCTATTGCCAGCAGCTGAATAACATGGATGTTGTATGACACTGTTTCTCAAGAGACGAACAAAAGGGAGGAAAGAGGACGTTAGAACAGCTGACAGCCCTGGAAAAAGGTCTCTGCCCCACAAAGGAATCAGCCCTTGCAACATGTGCTGTGACGACCCTTCACTGTGTTGTCTATGGCATGTTCCATCTGCAATAACCTGCTTCTCCTTCCAAAGAGGGTCCAGTGGTTATGGGGCTGGCTTTGGACACTGGGTTTTGGGGGTTCAATTCCCTTCTCTACCCCAGCTCTCCTGTGGGACTTACCCTCTCATTGGCTCCATTCCCCACGTCTGAAATGGGCACTGAGGGGCTAAATCTACTAACAACACCGAGAGGGGCTCAGATACTTGAGTCCATCAAAGTATTATCAATATAAGGAGCCGGGGAGGAGAAGTGGGATTTTCATCCCCACTTTGCTTTCTGTCTCTATGTGACATCTGTCACCTCATCCAACCTCCCTTTGCCATGAGAGCCCCTGGGGACGCTCCTCCTCCAATGGGAGTGACCCATAGAGCTGAATTAGATATTAGGGAAGTCTCACCTGTGTCAATGACATTCATGGTGACGTTCAGAGCCTGGCTCCAGGGGGACCAGATCCACCTTCTCCGCACGTTCTCCTCGTACCCACAGGTGAATTCCCCGGTGCTATTCAGACCGGCCCGCGGGATGCTGAGCACAGAGAGATTTTTAGAGCCAGTGCTGGGCTCCATGGTGCTGATCTCAGACCCCACATCCCCGGGGACAACCTCGCCTCCGTCCTTGTAGAAGTGAAACTCCTCTCGCCAGCATCCCCAGATCTTGTGCAGGTAATGAGAAGGGGGAGCCCTTCGCTCACCACTCTGGATGGGGGATCCATGCTCAGCGCAGGCTGGGAAGGGTGATCTGTGGGGGGCAGGAAAAGGGAGGGGTCAGCAGGGGAACCACAGCCCTTTGTGGGGAAGGGGCAGCTATACTCTATAATGGGCACTGGGGGCAGCAGAGGTTGGGGGCAGGGAAAGGATGGCTATACTGTATAATGGGCACTAGGACCATCCTCTGTGAACTTTTCTAGTTTCTTTTTTAATCCAGTTGTACCTAGGCCCTTCACAACATCCTCTGGCAAGCAGTTCCACAGGTTTACTGTGTGTTGTGTGATGAAATGGTTCCTTGTGTTTATGTTAAACCTGCTGCTTCTTAATTTCATTGGGTGACCCTAGAGTGGTGTGGTACGTGAAGGGGTAAATAACTCTTCCCTATTCACCTCCACCACACCATTCTTCACTTCATAGACCTTTAATGCTCAAGAAAAGTCTCGGAAGAAATATTCATAGATTCAAAGGTCAGAAGAGATCATTGAGATCATCTAGTCTGATCTGTTCAACACAGGCCAGAGCATTTCCCTACGTTGATTCCTGTTTGAACTAGAGTAGATCAAAAGTAGTAGTACAAAAACATGAAATCAAGACACAAACGGCCAGTGATGGACAATCCACTATGACATTTAGTAAATTTTCCAATAGTTTATTACGCAGCCACCCCCAGGAGCTGTGCGAACAACTCAGATGCAGACTCCTTGTTTTATTGTATAAGTGAGATAGAGGTAGATATGTTTCCTTTACCGTTATGATAATGGTGTAGTTCTGTTTAGTGGGGCATAAGTGGACTCCATCTTGTTGGTTTCTTGCAGTAAGATCTTTTCTGAAACATGTACTATTGAACCTAAAAGTATCTTCATGAATTCTCTTTGTGCGTGAGTGAGGAATGTATGTTCAGGACATAAAAAGACACCAACCTAACCTGCTCTGACAACAGAAAGGGGAGTAAAGACGCCAACTGTCCCATCCTAACCCTGAAGGTTGAAGAATACCTATCAACGACCCTAAAGTGCAAATAAACTACCCAAAAGTAGAGAAGGATCCACCCTTGGAACAAACAAAATAGAGAAATAAGAGACTAGTCATGTTTGCAATTAGCTGGTGATTAACTGTACTGAACCTAGAGGCTGTATGACACAGCAAGGCCCAAAGACTTACCTGAGAGGCAGCAAGTATAAAAGATGGGGTAAAAACATGGAAACTTTGGGTCTGGTTCTGCAACTGTCATCTGGAGCATCGGATTCACGACCGATAGAGGCCTGGCTCCCTCCTCGTGCGCACTAGGCCACTAGACTGGCTCAAGCAAGGCATAAAAGGACTGGTAATGATATCACACCAGCTCGCAGAACTTCTTGGGTATGAATGTGTGTGTGAATATGACGGCTCTTTAATATTCTTACACTTACAATAAACGTGGCGTATTGCCTTGTCCCCCTGAATTAGATCCTGCTCGTCTTTTCATTTACAAGTATAACATCTACACAGGTAACAAATATTTGATGATGGGCTGTAGCAGACAAAGGTCTAGCAAAATGCAGCAGCTGGAAGTGAAGCTAGACAAATCCAGACTGGAAAGACGGGGTAAATTTTCAATGGTGGGAGTCATTAACCACTGGATCATGGTGGATTCTCCATCCCCGACAACTTCTAAATCAAGGCTAGATGTTTTCCTAAAAGATCCGCCCTGGGAGTTATTGGTGGGCAGTTCTCTGGCCGGTGTGATGCAGGAGCTCAGACTAGGTGACCAAAACACTCCCTTCTGGCCTGGGAATATGAGTCTCTGTGTTCTCGGGCACCAATGGGGAGCAGCACCCTCATACGAACAGTCATTTGGAGTCAGGCCATGGTCCATCCAGCCCCTTAGCCAGTCTCTGACAGTGGCCAATACCAGAGCTTGTGGGGTAGCGTGCAGAATGGGACACTTGAGAGAGATCCACCCGTCTATTAATAACAGCTAAACTTGGCGGGGAGGGAGAGGTCACAGTGTTTCATCCATGGGGCAGGGCACATCACAGTCGGTCCAGGGTCCCCAGTATTCGTGGGATCTCTTTAAGATGCACCCAGACACCCCAGGTGAGTTGGAGTTGGCGCACTGCTCACCTGTGACCGTGATGGAGACCAGCTGGCTCTCCTGGGATCGGACCCTCCATAGGGACGGCTGGATCCAGTATGCACAGGTGTACAATCCAGAGTCCCCCAGACCCGTGACGATCAGGGTGTGCCTGTTGCTGCTCCCAAATGAGACTCTCCAGCCGTCATCCCTGGAGAACTGGAATCCTGTCACCGTGTGAGCACCGGGGGGCACCGAACACGTGAGGGTGACAGTGTCTCCTGGGAGGTACACGGTACACAAGGGGTTCAGGGAGAGAGACGGGGCTCCAGGGGATGCTGGAAAAGACAAATCACGTCTGTCAATGAGGAAAAAGCAGCTTAGCAAGAGAAGCCAGGAAAGCCTCAGCGATCTCCCCCAGAAATCCCCGACCCTCCGCCATGCTACAGCCCCTGGCAGAGAGGCCAAATCTTCCCACGGTGGCAGCATACAGCACCTGTGACCCAGGGGAAATATCAAAGGGAGGCAAGAGTTGAGTATCCTTCACCACCTGGCAAGTGGATCGAGGTGGGAGAACTGGGCCTCGACTGCACCTTCCTTCCGGCCACGTCCATCTTGTAGCTGCAGGTGTAGGAGCCCGCGATGGCTTGATCGGACGTGTGGAACTGGAGACAGGTCCCCAGCGGGATGGAGGTGACTCCCAGCTTTATGATGTGCCCGTTCTTGAACATCTGGAAGGTGATAGACGCGTTGCTCCCAGGGAGCAAGCACAGGATGGTCACAAGGTCGTCCCAGGAGCCACTGACCGTCGCAGAGATGGACGGGGCAGTGGGATGGTCTGAGGGTAGAAATTAAAGGACGGAAGGAGGAATGCACTGGAGTGACGGTAGAAATGGCAGAGCCAGTGACAGGTCAGGGAGGGCCTCATGGTTAGAGCGTTGGGAGGGTACACTGGGAGCAGGCCTCTTGGGTTCTATCCCCAGCTCTGGGAGGGCAGTGGTATCTAGTAGTTAGAGCACTGTGAGCTGGGAGCCGTGCCTGGAATAGTGTGATTTATGTGGGGGTTATTTGTCTGTTTGGGGTGTGGCACAAAGAGCTGGAGGATGGGGGCCATCCACCAAGGGCAGGAGACTCTAGGGGTGGAACTGGGCAGGCAGGTGACCTTCCTCACAGCTGAGGGGCTGGGTTCTCACATGGGGTGGGGCAGGGAATCCCCGACTAGACAGCAGATGAAAGGGGACTTACCCATCACTTCTATCCGGAGTGGCTGGCTGCAGGCAGAATACATGAGCTGCCCGTCCCTCACCACCCAGTATTCACAGCTGTACGGTGCGTCCTTCCCCATCTCAGTTGTCATGACCAGCTGCGGCCACTGGGCCAGTTTGGGGGTCACCGTGAAGACCCGCTCCCGTGCTGATTGTAGAAATGGTAGCTGCTCACCACCTCCCCCAGGGGGGCCGAGCATTGGAGGGTGAGACTCTCTCCGGGGAAATACACGGGGTGCTGGGGGTCAACGATGACAGTGGGGACTGGCAGGAGGGCTGAGGAGGGGAAGGTAGATGCAGGAGAAGTTAGGTTCCCCCAGCTAGGTGCTGCCCCCCATTCCCTGCCCCTCGCTGCTCCCTGATCCTTCTGCACAAGACTACTGACACCACCTGTCTGCGGCCCACACACCCCAGAGATCTGGGTGAATCCCCGGGTCCAACACACCACCCTGCGATCCATGGGGCTGAAGGCAGAAGCCAGTGTCCCATCTAGGGGATGTTGGTTCCTGCCTGGCCATGATGGGCTGTGCCAGGACTGGTGCAGCTGGGTCGGCTCGGTATGGCTGAGGACACCAGACAGATGAGGGAAATGAGAGTGGGGGTTGGGGAGATGACAGGAGACAGCATCTAGGGAGAGAACCCCCCCAGATTCATGTCCCCCACACCTGGCTTGTAGCCAGCGCTAAACAACACAGGGCTGGGGTCAGGACCAAGAGCCCCTCTGTTTTCAGAGTGCTCTATTTCCAGCCTCTTAAAGAGGCCTAGTTTTGTGGGGGGCAGGCAGCTCTGCCCTACCAGAGTACCCAGGCCCTCTAAGGCCGCAGGGGGACCCCAGACAACTGAGCCCCCTGCAATCACCAGTCACTTCTGGAAGCCTTTCCTGGAGCCCCCTGCGAGTCCCAAATCTGGGAGTGGAATGGAACCTAAACAGAGTGAGAGGCACTAATAGGAGGGAATTGAGGGGTCCCCCACTCCATGCCTGGGAACCAGACTAAGAAGACAGGCACACAGGGTACATGGGAACCACTGCCCTTAGTCTGGTTCCATTCCCCACCCCACGGAGCCAGCCAGTCCCTTTGCACTGGGGCTGCAGTGAAGCCAGCGACCCCTAGAGGTGAAAGACCCCATGCCCCATCCTGTGCCTTTTCCTGAGCCAACCAGCCTCTGCCCCCACCCTGGGGCCACACGACTGAATTTTGCCCGATGGGGCAACCCCCTTTCATGGAGGGGACCCACCCAGATGCAGACCTGGCATGTGTGTGTGAATCAGGTCCCTCCTTACCTGCAGGTGATGCCAGGCAGGGAAGGATCTGGAGGGAAGCTGAAGGAGAGAGGAGGAGAGACAGGCAGTGAGAGCTCTGGAGAGGTCCTGGCGGGAAGGGGGTTTGGGAGCAGGAAATGTCATTTAGGGGGTTGTGGGAGCAGCTGGACAAGGCTCATCCACTATTTCCCTGGTGGAGAGACAAACTGGCAGACGAACAGACAGACAGACAGACAGACAGGAGATGGAAGGAAACAGCCATAGTGGAAAGGCCAGGAGCTCAAGATGCTGAAGCAAAACTCTGGGAAAGCAGCCACCTGGTGACTGTGAGTCTATTTTCAGAGGCCGGAACCTCAGGGTTATTGTTCTCTGCACAGAAACGCTCTGGTAGCAGGTCACACGTGGGAGGGAAAGGCAGGAAGCCCTGTCAGGCTAGAGATGGAGCCTGGGGGACAAGAGGCCCCGTGGAGCTGGAGGTGGAACTAGAAGGTGAGACACACACAGGGATGGAGGGAAGTAGCCAGGGGCTGACGGAGGAGTGCAGAGTCACTCACCCAGCAGATGGAGGAGGATGCTGAGGCCCATGCTGGGTTAAAGACGTTGCTTCTGCTGCATGAATCTGCTTCTTCGACGAGCTACCTAAAAAGCGACTGAGCTGTGGCTGTCTCACCCAGCCCATGGAGCGAGACACTTCCCCAAAGTCAGCGTGTTCCAGAGAGGGAGCAGCTCCTGTGATGGGGCAGCCAGAGTCTGAGAGGTGCAGGGACGGGTTGTGACAAAGGAGCCTCAGGTCCTGCTGGTCACTTGGGATCCCGGGTATCTGGGATGGAGACGCCTGAGAGATAAACGTGCATGAGAGGAAAAGGGGGATGAGACAACAGCAAATGGGAGAGTGAAGAGAGGCTGTTTTGGAAACAGAGGAAGCCAGAGTGAGAGAGAAAGGGAGGGAATGGGACGTGAAGATGAGGAGAGATGCAGAGGGAGGGAGTGGAAGGGAAAGACGCAGCCGGAGGACGGCAGGAGGTCACGGACCAAGCAGAGGCTGAATGAGACAAAGCCAGAAGAAACCTGGGGGGCATGAGTGTGAGAGACAGAGGGGCAGAGAGAGGGTGGAAGAAACTTCAAAGGTGCATTGGGAATGTGGGAATGAGGCAGACACGGAAGGAGGGTTCACAGGGAGTCATTCACCCAGCTCAGGGAGACGGACGTTTTGCTCTGTGCTCTGGGTCCAGGCTGAGGCAGGATGGTCCATCCCCAGTCCCCGTCTACTGTGAGCTGCCTGGTCACTTCTGATCACAACCACAGGAAGTGCTGCTGAAGGGATGCAGCCACCTCCCTGCCTCAGTGCGGAGAAACCACACGCTGTGGGCTGGCCACGACTGGGTCTGGGGGTTCCCATCATGCCTTGCATCTCCCAGCTGCTCTGCACGGCCAGGGCTGACAATGGCAAAGGGGATCATAGAATCATAGAATCATAGAGTTGGAAGGGACCTCAGGAGGTCATCTAGTCCAACCCCCTGCTCAAAGCAGGACTAACCTCAGCTATATCATCCCAACCAGCGCTTTGTCAAGCCTCAGCTTAAAAACCTGTAAGGATGGAGATTCCACCACCTCCCTAGGTAACCCATTCCAGTGCTTCACCACCCTCCTAGTAAAAAACTTTTTCCTAATGTCCAACCTAGACCTCCCCCCCTGTAACTTGAGACCGTTGCTCCTTGTTCTGTCATCTGCCACCACCGAGAACAGCCTAGCCCCATCCTCCCTGGAACCCCCTTTCAGGTAGTTAAAGGCGGCTATCAAATCCCCCCTCACTCTTCTCTTTTGCAGACTAAACAAGCCCAGTTCCCTCAGCCTCTCCTCATAAGTCCTGTGCTCCAGTCCCCTAATCATTTTTGTTGCCCTCCGCTGCACTCTCTCCAAATTGTCCACATCTTTTTTGTAGTGGGGGGCCCAAAACTGGACACAGTATTCTAAATGCGGCCTCACCAATGCCGAATAGAGGGGAATAATCACTTCCCGTGACCTGCTGGCAATGCCCCTCCTAATGCAGCCCAATATTCCATTAGCCTTCTTGACAACCAGGGCACACTGCTGACTCATATCCAGCTTTTTATCCACCGTTACCCCCAGGTCCTTTTCTGCAGAGCTGCTGCCCAGCTCGTCAGTCCCCAGTCTATAGCTGTGCATGGGATTCTTCCTTCCTAAGTGGAGGACTCTGCACTTGTCCTTGTTGAACCTCATTAGATTTCTTTTGGCCCAATCCTCCAGTTTGTTTAGGTCACTCTGTATCCTATCCCTACCCTCCAGGGTATCTACCACTCCCCCCAGCTTAGTGTCGTCCGCAAACTTGCTGAGGGTGCAATCTACCCCATCCTCCAGATCATTAATGAAGATGTTGAACAAAACCGGCCCCAGGACAGACCCCTGGGGAACTCCACTTGTGACCGGTTGCCAGCTAGACATGGAGCCATTGATCACTACACGTTGAGCCCTATGCTCTAGCCAGTTCTCTATCCATTTTATAGTCCATTCATCCAACCCATACTTCTTTAACTTGCTGATAAGAATACTGTGCGAGACAGTATCAAAAGCTTTGCTAAAGTCAAGGTATATCACATCCACCGCCTTCCCTACATCCACAGAGCCAGTCACCTCATCATAGAAAGCAATCAGGTTGGTCAGGCATGACTTTCCCTTGGTGAATCCGTGTTGACTGTTCCTGATCACCTTCCTCTCCTCCAAGTGCCTTAAAACGGATTCCTTAAGGACCTGCTCCATGATTTTTCCAGGGATTGAGGTGAGGCTGACAGGTCTGTAGTTCCCTGGATCCTCTTTCCTCCCTTTTTTGAAGATGGGCACTATATTTGCTTTTTTCCAGTCCTCAGGGACCTCCCCCTGTTGCCACGAGCTTTCAAAGATAATAGCCAATGGCTCTGAAATCACCTCAGCCAACTCCCTCAGCACCCTCGGGTGCATTGCATCCGGCCCCATGGACTTGTGTATGTCCAATCCTTCTAAATAGTCTTGGACCCGTTCCTTCAGCACTGTGGGATGTTTGCCTCCTTCCCATTCTGTGCCACCCAGTACAGCAGTCTGGGAGCTGATCTTGTCTGTGAAGACAGAGGCAAAAAAGGCATTGAGTACCTCAGCTTTCTCCACATCCTCCGTCACTAGGTCGCCCCCCTCATTCTTTAAGGGGCCCACTCTTTCCCGAATCTTCCTCTTGTTGGCAACATGCCTGTAGAAACCCTTCTTGTTCCCCTTCACGTCCCTCGCGAGCTGCAACTCCAATTGCGCTTTGGCCTTCCTGATTTCATTCCTGCACGTTCGAGCAGTGTTTATGTACTCCTCCCTAGTCATCTGACCAAGCTTCCACTTCTTGTAAGCTTCTTTTTTGCGTTTAAGTTCGCCAAGGACATCATTGTTAAGCCAAGCTGGACGCCTACCATATTTGCTATTCTTTCCGCACATCGGGATGGTTTGCTCTTGTGCCCTCAATAAGGTCTCTTTAAAAAAACAGCCAGCTCTCTTGGGTTCCTTTCCCCCTCATATTAGCCTCCCAGGGAATCCTGCTCATCAGTTCCCTGAGGGAGTCAAAGTCCGCTTTTCTGAAGTCCATGGTCCGTATCCTGCTGCTCTCCTTCCTTCCTTTCGTCAGGATCCTGAACTCGACCATCTCATGGTCACTGCTGCCTAGGTTGCCACCCACTTCTACTTCCCCTACCAAATCTTCCCTGTTTGTGAGCAGGGATCAGCAAAGAAACCCTGGAGATGCAGAGTTACCTAGCAACAGCTCCTCAGTGCATCTGTTACCCTGGCCGGGGGATGCTGCTCCATCTCTAAGCCTGTTCTCCAGCTGTGCAGGATGATGGGGCCAGCACTGGAGATGGGGTGAGCGCTGCTAGGGAGGACAGAGTGCTCACTACTGAGTCCCCGCTCCGATCCCTGAAGCACAGCCCCCCCGCCCCAGTTAAAAGGATTTCGTTGGAGCTGGGAAATTTCCCTTGCTGAGCTGCCCCCAAGACGTTTAGACAGAGAGAAAGGACAGCGGTGGACAGGCCCCAGCTTCCTGGGGTTAGCTCTGATGCTGCTGCCAAGATGCTGCTATAAATTACTCATCTAAACACCACTCACAGGGTTCATTGCCCTGACACCCCTGGAGACTCTGACATGCCCCAAATTCCCCAGCTCCCATTAGAGCCTCTTAATATTCTCCCAAATTTTCACCCTCCCCCCTTCGTGTCCCAGCAGGGGTTTTATAGCTGCATCTCGCCACTTTCTTGACAAGTGGGTTACGTGGGCTGAAAGCTGCTGGCTGGTTACCTTGTCACAGCCTCTTCCAATACCCCAAATTGGCAGAAGGATCCTCAGAGTCATGGGGGTTCTTGTGCAGGATGGAAGCCAGGGTCCAGATGTCTTCGGGAGCTGTGCATCTGTTTGTATCATCGGAGCTACCCTGCCTGGGCATTAGCAGCCAGAGCTCCTCTGCCAAAAGGATCAGTTGGGGCCATTTCAGATGAAATTCCCTTTAGGATTGATTGCTGGGATAAATGAAACATCACATCCTAAAATGTATGAGTAAAGGGCAGCAGAACTGTCCTGAGCAGTCCCTGCCATCACTGCAATCTTTAAATCAGGCTTGGGAGGTTTTCTAGTAGATCTGCTAAGGGATTGTTTTGGGGAGGCATTATGCAGGGAATCAGACAGGATTATCACAGATTATAAAGCCAGAAGCGCTCACTCTGAATATCCCCACATCTATGACACTTATATAGGATGGAGAAGACCCAGGGTCAACTACCTGAAGCAGACCAGAGACCTGACACTGGGTTTTCCACATCCCAGAGCAGGCCCGTGAAGAAAAATTAGGGATGCCGAATATAATGTTCAATTTGGCCTCCCTCACTCCCCTACTGCAGACATTTCAGGGGCGAGCAATTCCTGTGCGCCAACAGGGTTACAATTCTCCCCCCTCTCATCAGCCTTATCCTGGGTGGCTGCTGGCTATTCTTGCCAGACATAACTTAGAAAGGTGAATGTTTCATCCTTATGCAGCAAAGAAAAATATTTGAAATCTCAAAACATTGTGCAGGCTGGGAGAACCATTTCCCCAGAGGTGGGTTCATTTTATGTCTGCGGGGAGATGGAGGCAAAGTGCATGGAAGTGAAAGAATTAGGAAAGAGATTTTGGAGGGGGATTGGGGATTTTTTTATCACAGCCCATAGATAAGGCCACTCAACCCTACCAAAGGCTTTCTCTCCATCTAGTGATAGGGCTATAGCGGGAACTTCTGAGCTCTGAGCTTGCTGGACGAAGTGAGCGATTTTTCTCATATTCTCAGCCGCTACTCTTGGTTTAATGAAAGTGACCTGACCTGTGTGTCCAATTGATGGGATGACGGTGTTCAGTTGTGTACTAAAATTTTGCAAGTACAGAAACAACAGCAAAGGATTGTCTGTAAACATCACTTATTTCATAGCACGTCTCATGTCTGAACTTTTGCTCCTCAAGGTGGGAGAGCCCTGGTTAGTGGGATCCAGCTGGACACAAAGGAGGCGAATAAATTGGGAAACCCAATGTGTGATCGTGGAAAAAGGCCGGAAGTGAGAAGAGATGAGAGCTCGGGGATGGGAAAGAGAGAGAAGGTGAGACGCACACAGGGAAGGAGGGAAGGAAGCAGAGGCTGATGAAGGAGTGCAGAGGGAGCAATAACCCTGAGCTTCAAGCTTCTGAAAATAGACTCTCAGTCACCAGGAGACCAGAAATCATGGCTGTGACGGGGATCTCAAGTGCCCACACCTGCGCATCCTGGGGAACAGAGTCAGGGAGGGAGACTATCTCAGAGCGCAGCCAATACATCTCTGCTTGGTTCCAGGATGTTTGTGCATCACTTTTCTAGGGCTGCTGCAGGTGGGTATTGCCAACTGTGGCTGAGACAGCGCAACAGTCTAGTCAGTGTCAGGGGCATCTTCTCAGATTCGATCCTTCATTCTCATCCTCCTAGTCATCTCAGGTGTGCAAGAACTGAATTGCACTGCCCTCTCAGAGCCGGGGATAGAACCCAGGAGTCCTCACCCCCAGCCCCATCCTCAATTTCACGGCTAGACCCTTCTCCCTCATCAGCAATTTCTCTGCTGTTCCCACACTCATTCAGTACATTAACGGGCAATTGGATGGCTGACCTACTAGATAAGCCTCATAGTTCGGACTGGGTTTGCCTCCGACAAATGTTCTGATCAGCTCTTCACTGCTGGGGTGCAGAGGATAGCCACCAGGTGATGGTAGCATGAAGGGATTCTCTGTCAAAGGGTGGAATGGGGGTTGTAGCTCCATTGGGGGGAGACAGCTGCTCCGCATTTTCTGTGCTTGTAGACCAAGTACTATTTGTTCAGAGTTCTCCCGTTTCTCTCTTTGCCTCCTTGGATTTTTCCTTCCCTCCAGATGCCCCACTGCCCCCACCAGCCCCCCAACTTGTTCTGGACCCCCCAAGATGAATCCATGTAAAGGGAGAATGTTTCAAGCTCACTTGCTCAGCTCCTGGCAGCGAGCAGTTGATGGGATTCAGGTTCTACCAGCAAAGAGGGGAGAGGATCTCAGAGCTGGACGCAGCTTGGCTGGAGAGCACGGCTGAGACTGGGAATGCCAGGGTCTACTTCTGGGTTTCTTGTACAGTCTGATCCGAGCAAGTGATCCTGTCAGGGAAAAGCGACCTCATCTCCATCACTGTGACTGGTGAGTTGAGCCCCATTTCCAACACCACTTTGGCCTTGGTGTGTGTGTTTGGGAGCGGTCCTGTTCCTTCTACAGACTCCACAATCTACCTGATGTCCTCCCCTTCTCTGTGTGGCTCCCTGTTGAATCCCAGTGACCATTGCAAGGTGGGAAACTGGGCCATGAGTCCACCCAATTCAGGCTTAATCAGTTATTTATATAAATTTTCTGATCGGGTTGTTGATATTCAGGGTTTCTGATCATATGCCTGTGATAGGGAATGAGACAGTGTAGGAAGGCACTGTGGCTTCCCACAGAGTCTGGACCCAAGGAAGGGCCACAGCGACCTGGCGGCTGGACTGCCACAGACCCAGCAGGCAAGTCTGCCCGGCAAAAGAAGGGCCGGGCAGTGATAGGACCGCCCGGCCAGCCCAATCAGCAACCGTGGGGTGGAGTCTCTACAGGAAGGGGCAGTATAAAAGACAGGCCCCAGTAGGAAGGAGACTGCTGTTGGAGTCAGATGTGCTGCTCCCCCTCGCCCCCCGCCTGAGACCTAGGCTAGATTGGAGATGAGCCATGGGAGGGATGCTTGCCTCCCACAGCAGAGACCCCGACCCTTCCCTGATCCTGCCTCAGGGCCCAGAGACTGGGTAGGGCATCCGGGCCACAGTGGCTGGACCAGGCTACCCGACCCCGGTCACTGGACCGAGATCCCAGTGACTGGACGGAGCCTCTTGAGCAACCCGGATGGGAGATACCTCCTGAGGCTGTATAGGACCTGAAGGAGTTGCCCGACGCTGAACCCCAGGGGCCGGACTCGACCTGGATGAGCTGCCTGATGCCGAAGCACCCCAGGAGCCCTGTGACCTAGAGGAGCTGCCCCCCGCCGAGGAGCTCCCTGCCTTGCCGCTAGTGGACGAGGAGGGACTGGCAGGCCTGCCGCGGGCTGAGGACCCCTACGACTCCCGAGCATCCGGCTGACACAGGAACCTGGGGATAGGGGGAGGAAATGGCCCAGGGACATCCATAGCCGTGGCTGAGACAGGGGCCAGACCCCATCGGTGTATTGTGGCAGGAGCCCCGCTGACTCAGTGGCAATGTCTTTGCCACTGCTAGGGCCCTGGGCTGGGACGCAGTGGAGATGGGTGGGCCTGCGTCCCACTCCCCCCTTCCCTGACTGCCCTGGGAGAGCGTACTCTTCCCCTTCGCTAGTGATAGCAAATCCACTGCCTGCATCTCCCTGCCGAAGGGCCGGGGGACTAGACTGTTTGCTCACCCGCCCTGCCTGAGGGCCGGGCCCTTGAACTTCTTGTTTGCCTTCCCTGCCTGAGGGCTGGCGCCACAGACTACTCGTTTGCCCACCCTGCCAAGGGGTCAGACACTAAACTGTTTGCTGGCCTCAACCAGCCTCTGGGCCCAAGGCAAGAGACTGCTGACATGCCTTCCCCCGCCGGGGGCTTGGAAGGCTAGAGACCATGGGGCTGCCCGCCCTCCCCAAGGGTCAGGGCTCAGACCCACACACCAGAGATAACTGTTCCCCATTTAGGAAGGCACTGTGGCCTCCCTCGGAGTCTGGACCCAAGGAAGGGCTGCAGCGACCCAGTCAGATAAGATGGCCGTGCTACAGACAGATAAAATTAAACGGGTAGGGCCCAAGTTACCAAATTCATCTCGCTCTCCAAACCAGTGTCCTCCAACGTGGGCACTCAGTCACTTGGTTTCTATATATTAAATTGTCCTTCTATATCTTCTATCCTCCCATGTCTCCTGTTGTACATGTACCCAAGCTGTCAGAAGTTGGTTTCATTCTTCCATGTTTTTATAACTCAGCATAGCTCCATGATCCTTCTACTGTTCAAGGGAGATAAGACTGTCTGTTGAATGTCTCAGACAATCTCAGTCTCAGGGAGTTACAGTGGACAAGAAGCTGTTGGTCTGCTGGCTCCTGGAGGAACTAAAACATTAGATCGACTGAGCAATGTCGCTAAGAGCTGTGAAAAATGTCATGCTCTGAGTGCCGTGGTCAGGTTGACCCAACGCTATAGGTACAGGCAGCTAGGTTGATGGAAGAATTCGTTCATCAACCTAGCCACTGCCTCCTGAAGAGATGGAGTCACTGCACTGATGGGAAACCCCTCCCATCGGTGTAAGAAGTGGCTGCAACATGGTGCTGCAGATAGATCCGCAGTACCACAGCCATGCCGCTGTAGTGCAGATGCACCTTGATACTCATGTGAGTAAACCTAACTCATGCTAGCAGTCCCAAGCAAACCTGTACTTGCAGGTGTGTTCCTTACTCATGCTTGGAGTGATATTTTCCTACCGGATAGGGATACTCAGAGGCTAAATCCATTGCTGATAGAGTAAGATTTTGCCTTGGAAGTAGCTGGGGCCACATAACTACTTAGAGAGATTTCAGATACGCCATTGTGTTATTTTAACATAACATTTCTATACTCTACTGTTTTCTCTAAAAGGATCTCAAAGCACTTCTCCAAAGTGGATAACTAGCATTATCCTCATGGTACAGATGTGGAATTTAAGACACAAAGAAGGGAAGTGACTTGTGTAAAGTCCCTCAGTGAATGAGTTAGTAGAGTCAGGAATAAATCTGAACACCCTTGACTCCAACTCAACACTAGCCTTTGGAAAGCACTGCCCCAAAACTTTGATGCTATGGGCTAAATAGCACTTGGGTAGAAAACGCACGAGCTCTGGCATTTTGTTTTGCAAAATTGAAACACAGCTTCCACCCCTGGCCCAAGTTGGCTTTATAAATTCAGGCTACGGTTTTCAAAGGCTCAGAAAGATAAACCAAATTGAGTTTGAATTGTCTTCTCTTTTAGACTAGGCTTAAAAAATAAAGGAACCAAGAAAAAAGTCGTCAGGTCTCCATGAGAGAGCATAGTCTGTGTGACTCCTCTGTGACATGCTACATTTATTTTGCCACACAAGTGACGTCTATCCCGGCCAACAGACAGCGCAGTACACAGTCATAATACTTACATAGCCATAATTCACTACGGTGGATAAAGTGATAGACAGATAGGAGACTCAGGGACTCTTGGCTATCTATCTGTTTATTTCAAATGCTAACACAGAAATCACTCTACATGACAATAAGATACAGTCAGCTCCAACAAGCTTAATGCTAATCAGCTCCATCAATAACTCACGGATGGCCAATGCACTTTTCAAAGGATGCTAATGGCATAATCCCCATTTTGCAGATGGGAAAAATGCCCCCAAACCATTTTTCCCAGCAATTTTCAGCCCACGTTGCCTGGCTTTTGACATTTTATCACCCCAGGGGGAGCTGTGCCCAGTTCTTCACATTACTGTCCTTTTTTTAGTTGACATACAGGAAATGACACTCCTACTACTCCACACTGGGTCTCACCTACTCCTCCTCCATTTGTTCCCAGGAGGTACGAGCAATTGGTGCACAGAGACCTTGCACTCCCCCAACAAGCGGAGCAAAGACCCAATTAGCTAATATGCCGCCAGGCTTGAGGTGGGGAATTCTCACTGGCTCCGACTCCCATGTGTGGCCATATAGGGACTGGGCACAAAGCAGCTTTTGGTATCAAAGAAAACATGCCGAGAAACTTCGCAGAGTCTTTGGGATTGTTCCCCACCCCCCCGGTCACTAAAGAAACCTCAAATACTCCTCAACCCATCTGGCTCCTACGGGTCTGGAATCAGTCAAGGTAGAACTCCTGGTTTCAGAGGGTGAAAGAGCATTTTCTTTCTTTCTTGACAGATTTTATAGTCCTATTAAAATGTCAGCTTCGCAGATAGTGGGACAGAGAGATTTTATTCTTATTTTACAGATACGGAAACAGTGAACCAGAGATTAAATGGGTTAATCCATTCAATTTCAGTTTTATCTCCAAGTAAAGTTGGCTCCCAATTTACCAAGATTCCACGGTGTGCTTGCAAAAGGGAAAGAATGGTATCGTTCAAGCCAGGGACAGGATACTTAGATTTTAATTTCCGAAAGACAGAGATGTTCTGGATCAGTGCTCAAAACAAACGTTTTATGTGTACCAAGACCCTAGACATCATATGGAGCCTGGTCTTTCTTACAGCTTTAATGTTTCAAGTCCTGATTCTCATCGCACAGTGAGTGTAAAGACCGAAATGAACTCCAGGGAAGTTAATATTATGAAACCGGCATATGAATTGCTCTATTCTGATCTCATTTACATTGTGTTTAAATGCATGTACCACCCGTGACCTCAGAGAAATAACTCTAGATTTACTTCAGTTTAACAGAAAGGATAGCCATGTCCTAAGTAATTATAGTTTGACAAAGACAATTTGCAGTCTTTTAATATATCCATTATAGCCAAGTGCCAACTTTGTTACAAATAAGGTTGAGCCTCACTTTATTTTTAAATGTCAGCCTCAATAAGTTGTCAAAAATCTGCACATCTACTCAGATTGGCTTCAATTTCTTCGTGCCTTGTCTGGGTGCTCTGTAGTGTTAGTGGTCAAAACTTGTAGTCATTTGAGCTAGGGGTTCCTGAAGCACAGCCCTCTAAACACAGCATTGTACAAAACCTTCTCATTCTTCTAATATGCAGAAACCTGGGGGGTCAAACTATAGCTCTGATCATCCAAAATCAGTCATCCATCCTTTGCCTCAGCTACTGTATGGCACCTCTGCCCCTTTGGGTTTTGGAAGGAAAGAGAAAAGATCTCCAAGGTGGCATGAGCTGAAGAGATTGAAGTGCCCGTGTGCAGCAAAGTCTAGGGCTCTGTTGAAACACGAGGGCTTTCCGGGAGCTTGCTGTCACAGTCCCAGGATGACTTAAGCTATGTACGGTGGTCACTGAAGTTGAGAGTAAACTCCCGTGTTGGGAGTTAGAGCCCTGTGATTGGTGGAGCTACTTTTAGATGTTTTTCCCTTATACCAAGATTTCTGGTTGAAGAACAATATTTTAAAGTGCTGTAAACTGCTTCATGTTCGATTTTATTTATACAGCATTGTCAAAGTAATCAGCATTGAGTTAACAGAGGGAAGCTGAAAGACAGGACAATGTAATCTGGTTCCTGAACAATGGATCTGAGTGTGATGAAAGGAAAGAAAGTCAGAGGGTAAATTGGTCATTTCCTGGTTTTCAGAGGTTTAAGTTTAACCATTCTCCATGTTCTGGAAAGGTAAAAAGGAGCCATTGGGCAACTTTAATTCTATATTAATAAAGTTTTGGGATATTTAATTCTATATTAACCTATGGCTGGATTTTTAGAGTTAGACGCTCAGTTTGAATTCAGTGTGCATCCAGCTCCATGTAGACTAAAAACAAACAAACAAACAAACAAAACTGACCTAAATCATACAGATTCCTTTTTAAAGTATACAACCAAGAAGACCAGTCATCTTTCATGTGTATGATCTAGAGGTCATATAGAGTGAGAAATGCTTTGGATCTGTACTTCTTTGCCACAATTTACTGAAACCAGTCAGAGGGAACGGCAAAAAAGATGGATTGGGATTGAAGCAGTGAGAAGAATGGAAAGGCTATAAAGGTTAGTACGGGGTGAAGAGAGAGGTTAAAGGGTAGATTAAGAAGGGCAGAAACAGAATTAGATGCATAAAAGAGGAGGGAAGGAAGAGAGAGAAACCGGACTGAGTGCAATGAAGTGATTGGAGCATGACTGCTGTAAATCTGGAGTAAGTGTGATGAGAATCAGGCCGTTTCTGTAGCATACTGATTAAAAATGCTCTACTCATGTGCTTACTTAGTTTGTTGTTCAAATTGCGATGTAGTGGGAAGTACAGTGAAAGAGCCTGTATTCTTAACTGACAAATATACATCATTCCACTGCCTAGCCCACATGTGAGCTGAGAGTTGGGGAAACAGCATTATGTTCATTTTGTATCTACGGTGTAACATCCACTCTCTGAGAGACCATTTTCATCACTGTAAATTCACTGTGCCAGGTTCAGCATTGCACAAATGTAACTTAATTGGTATAAATAATTTACTGACTGAGACTAATATAAAACAGATGCCGTTCCAGAGATGTCTTGGAGACACACAAGTCTAAATCTGATGTAACCGAGGCAGCTGAGAGACATTGACTTAAGTGAAGTTACTGGGCATTTACACATGTTAGGAGAACATAATCTGGCCAAAATGGCGTACGCCTTGATAGATGGATCGATAGATTTGATTAACTTAAATGATGTATCAAAATAATGACTAGGTTCTCGTTTTATTTTTCAAGATGAAATATCCTGAGGAAGAGATCACAGGAAATGACACATCAGTGACTGAGTTTGTCATACTGGGCTTTTCTAACCACCCGCATATGGCACATCTTCTCTTTCTATTGTTCGTGTGTATTTATTTCATCACAGTGCTGGGCAACATCCTCATCATCCTCATTATAAAGGTTGACCCAGCCCTTCACACACCCATGTACTTCTTCCTCAGGAACTTGTCTTTCCTGGAGATCTGCGACACCTCCGTCACCCTGCCCAAGATGCTGGCCAACCTCCTCTCGGAGGATAAAACAATCTCCTTTGTCGGCTGTGCTGCTCAGATGTATTTCTTTCTGGTATTTGGAGCAACAGAGTGCTGCCTGCTAGCTGTTACAGCCTATGACTGCTACAGTGCCATATGTAACCTATTGCGCTATGCGGACATCATGAATAAGAGAGTGTGCATCCAGTTGGCTGCCGGATCATGGATCTGTGGTATCCTCGCAGCCCTGGGGCACACAGCATTCATCTTCACAAGTCCTTTCTGTGGGTCCAACGTGACCAACCACTTCTTCTGTGAGATCCAGCCAGTGCTGACGCTGGTCTGTGGGGGCACCTACTGGAATGAGGTCCAAATCATTGTGGCCACTGCCTTCCTCATCATGATGCCCTTCATGCTGATACTGGTGTCCTACATCCACATCATCTCCACCATCCTTAAAATGAAGTCCGCCAAAGGCAGACACAGGGCTTTCTCCACCTGCTCCTCACACCTCACCGTGGTGGCTCTGTTCTACGGGACAGCCGTTTTCATCCACATACACCCCAAATCCAGCTATTTCCTGGATGTGGACAAGTTCCTCTCTCTGTTCTATTCTGTGGTGACTCCAATACAGAACCCCATTATCTACAGCCTCAGGAACAAGGATGTTAAAGGAGCAATTCAGAGACTGGGAATCAAGATCTGTCCTCTAAAAACATAAGAAATTCTCTTTCAATTGGACAATCCATTGAGGAATAGCTTCAGCTATAAAGAGAAATCTCCCTTATTGAATTATTCACTGAGAGACATCTCAACTACTGAAGGAAATGTCCCCAAAGGGAAGCTTTAAGGACAAATCCTTCATATTGAATATTGAATTAGTTAAAATATTTTGAATTTTATATTTCTATGATTTTTATGGAGATTTTGAATTTCAATAAAAACTTATTTTTTTTTACAAAACCATCTGCTATTATTTATCCCCATTTTTTGTTCACAGCTCTATGTCCCTATTAAAAATAGAATTTGTTGTAATTTTCTCAGGTTCGATTTTCACATGAATTTTTCTCTGAATGATTATAAAAAATGTGAAAGCCAATATTTTTGTAAATATTTTTCTGATTTTTTACAAATCTACAAAGCTCATGAAAGATATCTGAATTTTGGAATTTAAAACTTCTCAATATTTCAAATGCCATTAGAAGTTTTTTAACTCCTCACCTCTAGTCCCCCATTGTTTGACTGGCTCTAATTAAGGAATATCTCAGTTCTAGAGAGAAATATTTCTTACAGTAACATCTTTCAAAGGACATAGCAGCAGAGCTTGTTGAAGCTTGCTTGCTCGAGTAGTTTTCCTTCAGAAAATTGAGTTAATCACAATTGAAGCATTTTGCATGGACACGCCAATTTGGATATAATGTTTTAAATGGGAATAAACTGAATCAATTTGTTCGGGGTTTCTCATTTCATTTTGGTTACCTGAAAACATATCATTTATCTAATATTGAAACATTTCACTTAAAATTGAAATGAAATATTTTTATCCTATTAATCATTACAATTCTTTTGTCAACTTTTATACTAAAATTTTACCTTTAGTATTGTTTTATATCTCTATATATGTAATATTTAATATTATGTATAATATATAGTATTTTATATTACATAAGAAACTTTTGACATTATCAAAAGACAATGACTCTACATTATCAACAAACAAAGCAAAACACTAACATTTTGTTGATCCCATTATGTGCCTAAATACTTTTAAAAATCTGATCTGTAACATTGACGTGCTTCAATTCCCAGTTTATAAAATGGGGATAATAATGTCTCCTGACCTCACAGGGCTTTCTGAAGACAAATTCAGTCATACATATGAAGTGCTGAGTGATTGGATCCATAAAAAAGCTCATAAATACATATTAATAATGTCATTCAAGAAGATATTTCTCTTGAAATGTGGAAGTAATTGATAGTCTAAGATTTTCAATTTTAGACTCTTTTGAAAATCCCCTTTCTAACATGTGACCAGTGCTCTGTTTCAGTGTACAAGGAAGGTCCACTGATTTCTGAGAACTTAACTCAGGGATGGATTTCTCCTTATGTTGCCTTGTTACCCAACCATCACACATCTTATTGCCCAAGTCAAACTAATTAGAGAGGGTCCTGTGGTGAACTGGGGCTATCTCTATACAACTTGTGAATTCCGGTTGAAACTGTGAAGTTACATTATGAAAACTGCTATGTTCTGAGTGCCTAGCCTATATGTTTGTGGATCCACCATTATGGACAGAGCCTGTAGACACAGATACAAAGATAAATAATTAGGGTTAATAATGGTACTTAGACCTCACAGTTGTATCCTTAGAAAACCAGTTTAGCTGATTCCTCCTGGAGGGAGGAAGGAAGGTAGGCACAATGGAAACTTACCAAGAATCGAACAAAAGAGACCAGGTGACCAAGAGTGCTTTAAATAAACCACACAGGATCACAGAGCCAGACAGGAAGAAGATGGGGGGCCAAGGGAGAGCAACGTCACAGAAGCTAAGTGAGGGGATCCAGGAGGAGGTCACCCAGCTCGGAGCAGCCTCATGGGGAAGTCCTGCCCATTTTCCTGAGCCCAGATGGGCCCATGGACTGTGGACAACCTGAAGGATTCAGACCCCAACCCAAAGAATGCCCTGGAGTGGTGAGGAAACTGAGGCAGGATGTGCGTTTAGTGTTCATTGTTTTGTAGGATCTGTACTCCCTGGGGCTTTACAGGATTAAGAATAGAAGAGCATGAAAGTATCAGACTCTCTGCCAAGTGTGTGCGTACTGTTTGCTTCACAGCTGTTGCGTTCCCATGAGAGAGCTAAAGCCTAACCCAGAAGCGTCACACCTCTGGGGAAGGTGTTCTGGGACAGGGGCATGTTTAAGTAACTGGGGTCTCTCGGGGGTCAACGCTGGTCCTGGAGTCCCAGGCAGGTGGTCTGAGGACCCCACTGAGAGCTGGTACCCGGGAGCTATTCCAGAGCAGGACCAGTGCTGCAGATTGCTGAGGATCTACATGCAACCCAGGGGATTGGGTACAACAGAAGTTTGGCTTACCCTCCAAGCAGCCCTAGTGGGTGGCTGGCAGGGAGCATGCGGTAGATTCTGTGACAGAGCCTCTCATCCAAACCCCAGATCTGACCTTCCCTGATCTCGGAGTACATAATCACGGGCCCAATTTCTATAGCTGAGATCTACAATGGTTGAATGACGTCCTCCCCCCACCCTCCATCCCATGTGCAATTTAAAAAATGTATCTGTATCTAAACTATGAAGCTCAGACTTACGTCTCCCTGATATCTGTGATCTTGTCTGTGGGAGACCCACATTGTGGTAAATAGAGACAAGAAGAGATCACTGCCTATCAGCTCACATACACGTAAAAGGTACTGGAAAAACATTCATATGTCCCACGTGAAGATTAAATGATACAACTGCAGCTCAGCTGGAATCATTATAGGTTATTGACCAATGTCTCTGAATTCAATGGAGTTATGAGTTCCGAGGATTTTGATCCCTATACAAGCACCTTGCCTGTAAGTAAACATGTACAGAAACCAATGCTATGTAGTGAATGAAAACTGATGTCTTCAGACTCAACATGCCCAAATCACGTCAGTGGGATACTGATGTCCCTAGTCTGTTGGGGAATGCATCTGAATGGGTCTTATTCAAATGGCTGATGACTACTTGGTGACCTCTAAGAAAAGATAGAATTGAGTGACATGGATTTTTCCTGTATTCTGTCACCGATAATGAACGGATGTTGTACATTTCAAGACACTGGATCAACGAGAACAATGAAACTAAGTCCCTCAAGTCAATGGGAAATTGATAGCTTAGTATGTGACCATAAGGGTCTATCTGCACTTACTGCTGGATCAAAGTCCAGTTGTGTCAGTCAGTCAGGGACTGGCTGGCTTGTTACTAATAGGTTTAATTTTCCAGGTTGTAATCCACGGTTTAGGACTGGCGATTTCAGATGAGGTTCATCTATCCAGACTAGAAGCCTCAGACACCATGGGAGTTTGGGGATTGTTTCCTGTACTCATAATGAATGAGTAAAGCAAAGACTGAGATTTTCAAAACTGCCTAAGAGATTTTAATGAGTGTCTGTGAGTGTCCATACTTCATTTTGATTTATTGAACTGAAGTTCCTGTTCTCCGCTATGACTCAGGTTCATTGAACAGAATATATCTCCAGTAACACACTCTAAGACATGTGACTCCCATGACGCACTGTGCAGCTTGGGCAGAAGGAAATCTGCATTGCATTATGGGTGATACCTCCATGGATCCTGGCTCATATGAGAGAATGGAGGCTGAAACACTAACTTTCATAATGCGATGCTCGGGAAATGCAGTTTAATGGTTTGTTAAACCGATTCAAAACTCAACATTTTGCATCAGTTAAAAAAAACAAAATGATTTTTTCTGGTTCAACTCACCCCAAATTAAATATTTCATTTTGATTTTCCTACAGGAATTCAGTTTTGCAGAAATGACATTTTCTGCCAGAAAATCCTTCTTACCAAAAATTCCCAACCAGCTCTGCTTAAAATCATTCCCTTGGACTGTAAAGTTTATTTTATGCTGCTAAGAGATGCCACACAAAATCATATCCTGATTGACAGCAAAACAGAAGAGAGCTAGAACTGCTAAAAATGGCAGCTACAACAACACGGTAAACAGATCATTTTATGGCTTTTTTTAAAAATTTCACATCAAAGAATATTCACTTTTCAATGAGAATACTGATATAAAAGGTCAAACATTTACACTGTTAAAAAAATAGTTAAAATGTTTGGTTTTCTATTTGAATTTTTCTGTTTCTATTTCCTATTAAAAATATTTACCCAGACCTGATTTTTTTTAGCACAAACTTTTATTTAAATGTATTAGTTTGGAAGAAAATCTATTTTCTGTAAACAAACCAAAACAAAAAACTTTTAGATGAAAAAGAATTTAACCATCTCTACACAGAGCCCATGCACTATAGGTAACGTTTCCTATTGTTGTGTGAGAAAGAGACAAACACCTTGGGATTAACGGATTATAAAAGGACAGATATCAAGGGGATCAACAAAACATAAATGCTCTTGTAGCTTCAGCATTTTCATGTAATAGTTAGCAACCAACCAAGAGAACAAAGCACATTCCAGCAGCCCCCTTCCTAGATGTGCAGGGGGGCTCGCCCCCCTCGGTGACGAGGGGGAGGGGGCGCTGGTCACCAGCCTTGAGCTTTCCCTGCATAAGCACCCAGCCCTCCGAGGTGGAGGGCTGGGCATTGGGGGCAGGGCCAGGGGGCAAGAGTGCAGTGGAAGGGGCTTAGGAAAGCAGACGCGGGGCAGAGGGGGAAGGGGAGGCCTCCTCCCGGGGCAAGACCCCTCCGATGCCCGACGGTGACGGCCCTGGCTCCGTCTCCTCCGCAGGCCCCGCTGGACTGCTCCGGTCGTCAGTGGGATCCACCTGCTTATCTGGGCGTGCCGGGGGGCGGCTCCCGGGGTCGGAGCAGAGGTGGCAACCAACGATGGGGGAGGAGGGGCAGCCACAGGGGCCGAACGGCTGGGGGGGGAACCACCGCTGGTCAGGCTGTTGCCCCCCTGGGTCCCGGGGTTCTCGAGCCTCCTGCCTTGCTGGGCCAAGGGGCAGTCCCTCCGGAAGTGCCCCGTCACGCAGCAGAGGAAGCACCGGGCCTCTCCCGTGCTATAATGGACCTGGTACCAGACCCCTTGATGGGGCATCAGGAATGACCCCTCGAGAGCCACCGAGCGCTGGCTGCAGCTGCAGCTGCACCTGCCGGCAGAAGGAGAGGACATGGCAGAGGGCGGGGTCCTTACAGCCAAGGGGAAGCGGCTGATGACGGAGATGGGGCTTCCCCAGGACGGAGAGGAGAGGCAGAAGGGCGGTGTTGGGGAGGAAGGGCAGGACAGAGGTGAGGACCACCCGTACGTCCAGGTCCTCCAGGGGCTCCATGGGGACGTGGATGCCCCCCACCACCTGGCCTGTCACCACTGCCTCCTGGGCGGTGGCCTCAGATTCCAGGAAGAACACCACCTTCCTGTACATCTTGGAGGCCGCCACCATGGCCGTGGGCCCCTCCACCTGCGCCAGCACCTGCAAGGAGGTCTCCACGTGAGGCGAGGCAGGCACCAGGAGGCACCGGACCCCCTGTTTCCCGGTGAAGGTGGGAAAGGGGCCCCGGCCCCCAGGGATGGTGCTGGAGGCAGTGGTCGGGGCAGGCGATGAGGTGGCGTGTGGGGGGCCCATGGCCACCTGCGCGTATGCTCTGGGAGCTGTGCCCCCCCAGAGCTGGTGGAAGGGACAGCAGGGGAGGGGGAGGGAGCCCCGCTACGGGAGGCACTGCCTTTTGGACAGGGCCCTTGCTCTTCTTTTCCCCCCCGGTCCTTCTTCCCAGCCGAGGGCGCGCCCCCTGAAGCATGGGGGGCAGGAGTCGTGGCAGCAGTAGAGTCCCTGGAGCCCCTACTCAAGTCGTCCATCTCCGGTGCCCCAGGACTGATGCCTGGTGGTCCAGCAGTGCTAGCGAGGCCAGTTGCCAAGGGTGGGGACGGATTGTCAGGGCGAGAGGGAGGGGCGGGAGCATCCGGGAAAGGGTCCCGGCCCTAGGCACACCCGCCATCCTGGGAGAGGGTAGGAGCGGGTCCGGCATAGGGGGAGGGACAGGAGGGTAAGAGGGGGGTGGAGAGGGAAGGGAGGGGACAAGGATGGGAGGGGGAGGGGTACGGGAAGGAGTGGGAGGGGTAACCGCTCCTCCCCGCGAGGCTGAGAGCAGGGGAGGAGGCACCAGCAGAAGAGGAGCTGGGGAGGCCAAACCAGCTGGGGGTCCAGGGGCGATGCACTCACCAGCCCTAGATGGGAACCCGGCTCCTTGAGCTGCATGGGGGGCAGGAGCTAAATCAATGGAGGGGAGGGCAGTGTGTGGGGGGGCAACTAAAAAGGGGGTGGAGTCAATTAAAGGAGGGCCATGAGCTCTGCTGGGGCGGGAGCACGGGAGCCAGGGCAGGGGGGCGCAGCAGCAGGCAGGGGAAGGGGGGGCGGGTGTGGGGCTGAAGCAGGGCTGGGAAGGCTCAGGGGCAAACCGCTGAAGCTGGGCAGGGCAGGGAACAAACCAACACAGGGGCTGGGGCAGGGGCAGGGCAGCCGGGAGGCAAAGCAACGTGGGCGGGGCAGACAGACAAATAATCCAACAGAGAAACCATGAGGAGGGGGGAGGGGGCCTGTCAGCCGGGGCAGCTACGGGGAAGTAGGGCAGAGAAGGGGAAGGGCAGGGTGCCCCCAAGCAGTGGGGCAGCGGCAGGGAAGGGGCGCTGCCAGCAGGAACAGCTGGCCGGGAAAGGCCCTTCTGCAGGTGGTGATGGTGGTAGCAGTGGAGGTGGTGAAGGGGCCACTCACTGACCACTCACCCTCTCCCCCCTGGCCTGGTAAAGGCCCTGTTCCCTGCAGGCAGAGGCGAGGTTACTGCAGGTCAATTAGAGACACCTGGACCCAGTTAAGGGCTACTCCAGGTGAACTTAAACCCTGCCTCCCCTAAAGGGCAGGGGGGAAACACAGGAGAAGGAGAGAAAGGAGCTGCCAGCAGGTTTTGGCAGCTGGAGGAGAGACTCCCCTGGACTAGGAGACAGGGCTTCTCTGCAGCCGGAGAAGCAGAGAAGGAAAGATCCTGGCCCCAGCCTGCAGGAAGGACCGGTGTTTCTCCAGTCCTCCAGGGCTTTACCACCACCTCTATGCCCAGAGAAGGAGCCATGGCAAGGTACCTCCCTGGGCCTAGGGTCATATACATGGACTGGGACTGCCCGGTCTCTCTGCTGGGGGGGTGGAAGGACACTCCACAGGCCCGAAATAAGGCCTGCACCAAACGCTCCACGTGAGAGATGCCGAGGGGACGTGACAAAAGACTTGTCCAGGTTGGGGCAGAGTTACCTCAGGCCCCACTGCCAAAGGAAACTGCTGCCAATAGGCGAGACCAAGGGGGTTCCTATACCACAACAGATAAACTAAAACTGTGACTAAGGAACAAAAAACACAAAGAACAAATGTGCTCATATCTCTGTCAGAGTTTTTATCCTTAATATTATGAAGAGACACAGTCACACAAAAACAGTGAGAGTTCTGTGCACTTTAAAGACTAACACATTTAATTTTGTGAACCTCAGCTTATGCCTCCAGAAATTAAATTTGTTAGTCTTTACAGTGCACCAGAACTCTCGTTGTTTTTCCTGCATACAGACTAACATGGCTGCCCCTCTGGAACTAGACCATACAAAGGATTTTGCTATGGTTAGTATGAGCAAGGTGATCAGACACTATGGTGATGAGTAGCAGCACATGATAGATAGATAGATTCCAATCTCTATTGCATTAATGTAAACCTATAGTAATAACTTTTTTCTTGAGTTATGTTTTCCTGGATTTTTACTAGTGTTAAAACCCAATTCTTCATAAACAGATTGCACAGTATGCTCTGATGGAGGCAATAATGTCATCAGATGATTATATTTATAAAGATACACCGAAGGAAATTGCTACCGAAGGAGACATATAGACATTTTATTCTTGCTGAATAACCTCCAGCACATCCATTTACTCACTGCAGCCTTGATCTCCTTATTCCTCATGCTGTAGATGATGGGATTCATCATCGGTGGCAACACGGAATAGAGAACAGTCACTAAGAGATTCAAATCTGAGGCTGAGCTGGAGGTGGGCTTCAGGTAGGCAAAAGAGCCAGTGCAAAGGAACAAGGTGACCACAGTGAGGTGAGGGAGGCAGGTGGAGAAGGCTTTATGCCGGCCCTGCTCAGAGGGAATTATCAGCACTGCTCTGAAGATCTGAACATACGACATAGTTATGAAAACAAAGCAGCTTAAGACTAAGCACGCACCAAAGACGATAACTCCAACTTCACTGAGGTAAGAGTCACAGCAGGCCAGCTTGAGGATCTGGGGGATTTCACAGAAGAACTGATCCACCGTGTTGCCCCCACAGAAGGAGATTGTGAAAGTGTTCCCAGTGTGCAGTGCGGAGTACAGAATGCCACTGATCCAGGCACCGGCAGCCATTTGGACACAAGCTCCCCTGTTCATCACCATCTCATAGTGCAGTGGTTGGCAGATGGCGACGTATCGGTCGTACGCCATGATGGTCAATAAGGCACAACTTGCTGAAGCAAAGAATAAAAAAAAAAAGACTTGGGCGACACATCCAGAATAAGAAATGGACCTGGTGTTCATGAGGGAATTGACCATGGATTTAGGGATGGTGACCGAGACGGAGCCAAAGTCTAGGATTGACAGATTCATCAGGAAGAAGTACATGGGGGTGTGAAGACGATGGTCGAGGGCTATGGCTGTGACGATGAGAAGGTTCCCCACCAAGGATGCCAGGTAAAGCACTAGAAACACCACAAAGTGTAAAATCTGCAGCTCCCGAACGTCGGAGAATCCCAGGAGAAGGAACTTGGTCACGGTCGTTTGGTTGCACATTTTTTTCCTCAGTCCATTGTGTGATGGCTGCGGAGGGAATGAGACGGGCAATGGTTAGGATTAGAGCTACAAAGGGAATGGCCCGGATTCCCCTTTCGCTGAGATCTGGTTGTATGAATGTCAAAGGTGCAGAGCACTCGTCGTTTACAATGACTAGGTGTTGTCAGTGCTCCTCACGTTGACAATCAATCTAGTGTATTATCACACTGGTGTACATTGGATCGGCTTCTTTAAAATCAATGGAGCTTTGTTACTTGACCTCATCTGAGGCTGCGTCTCAAGGAGTGGCTTGTTCAAATGCAGAGTGACGGATGGAACAAAGTAAAATCCAAATCCAACAATCCTCGCAAAGAAGGGCCTTCCGTGGTGACCATCACCAACCTCACACCTTGGCCATGAAGCTGATAGACTAAAACGCCAGCACTACCTGATTCCCACACTGCAGGGCAGTATGATGTGCACTCCTCCAGCATGGTAAGTGACAGCTTTTCTCCCCCCAGCTCTGTGCCTAGAAGGCGGCTGCTGCCTGCTTCCCAACTGATTTACGGCACCAAATCCCAGCTGCACTTCTGCCTGCGTGTAACAATGGGCCAATCTCATCCCTCCATTACCGCTGTGTTGCATTGTTTACTCTGTGCTGTGTGGTGCAGTGGTTGCCAGGACACTTGGGCTCTGTTCTTGTTCCTGCCAGTGACCTGCTCTGTGACCTTAGGCCAGTCATTTCCCTCTTGGTGACTGTTCCCCTCCCTCCCTTTCTCTGACTTATCAACTAGACCTTCAAGATCTTTTAGCGAGGGGCCCTGGTCCATAATTTAAAATGTATTGTGATCCCTAGTGGGATTTTCAGAACCGTCTATGCACTGAACAACCCTTGAAATCAATGAAGTTTATGCTCCTAGGTGCTTCTGATAATCTCACTAGGTGCTTAAATACCTTTGGAAACATCACCCCATGTCTCGTTATGTGTACGTTCTGCACACTCATCTACGCTCAGCCAGCAACAATCTGGAGCTCAGCCAAGAGATAATTCTCTTCCCTATGAGCTCCTATTTCTCCTTGAAAGGGGTCAGGATAGACAGGTGTTTGCTGCTTGGTTCAGCTCTAACCCAGCGTTTAAAGGGGCTAGTCCATATAAAATATGCTGTGTGCTCTATCAATTTTACTAGTTATTCAGTTGTTAGCTCCTGGAAACTATCCCTTTGAAAGAGAAATCACACAGATGCAACAGAATGAATGGGTTTGAAATCAAGAAATCTTAACGTTCCCCAATTTAATTTTAAGTGTAAGGCTGGATGGAAAGTTTTGCTGCATCGTTCTTAATGGAGATTGGGTTTTCAGCTAAACATCAAATCTCAGAATTTGTCTGCTTTTCTCCAACTTTTTGGGATTGTTTTGTAAAGAAACTTAACTCAAAAACAAAACATTTTTGGTTTTGTGATTTAACCCCCCCCCAAGTTTTTGGCAGAAAGTTTTCAGTTGCCAAAACGTAAAAGAAAAAGGAAAGGATTTGGGGTTCTCAATGAGAAGTCAAAATTTTCCTGAAGGGTGGAAAAATTCCAGTCAGCAGCAGGTATCTAATTAAACTGAGAGTAAAATTCTTAATGAGTTCATATAGCAATTCATATTTATCATCTTAATTCCCCCCTGTATTTTGAACCCCCAACATATTTAATTGAAATAACAAACTTACGGTACTGGTCTTTGTGGATTTTTCCCCAACAGGTGATGCATCCCGTCCTCCAGCACCAGGATTTGTTGATCAGTATCTATCTCTGTACCAGAATCTAGAAGCTGAAGGCACAGCTATCTGAGAATCCTTTCCCCTCATTCTAAGACTGTCCTGACAGAACCAGACTCAGATCTGCCACTCTCTGCAGATGAGCTGTGTGTAGCTGGCTGTGAGCTGCACTGACATTAAAGGAGCAATGCTGCGGGGAGGCAATTTATCCATGTCTGTTTGCTAAGGGCTAGTGGGACTCATTCCCTGGAGCCCTGCACAGCTCAGAAGCAGGGGCCCAGAGGCAAAAGTTTATCAATGGCTTGATTTTAACGCCATTACGATCCTCTAGTCTGACCCCCCGGCCTGCCACAGGCCCTGGGTTCTCCCCCAGAGTTCCCTGGCTCCAGGCCAGTTTCTGTGTTATCTGTGGGACAGGATTACAAAGGGATTCTGGCACCTAAAGATGGTGATGGGCACCTAGTGCGATTAGAACCTTATATCACTTCCCAGGGTTTGCACTGGCCACGTCTGCCTCCTGCAGGTGTTACACGCAATCCCACAATAATACATACGCTTTGCATTTGTAATACAATAAACCCAAAGCTACTGAAACTTCATTCCATTAGGTTTTTCAAGGATGTTGCAGGTAATGGCCATATCTGTCACACATTCTTAGTAGACAAGACTGACAAAGGGGAGGGGAAACTGAGGCAAGGAGTGAGGAATTGTTCTGTCCGAGGCCATGCAGGTGGTCATTGTCAGAGCAGGGAACAAAGCCCTCCTACTCCAAGGAGCTATTTACTGGATCTTGATGCTTCTCCATAGACATTTGGAGGATTTTGTCTACCTATTTATCCACTACCGTACATTACGAGTCAGATTATGCTCTGATATTGAAGACTCACTGCGCAGCACATATCTTCAAAAGGCTGGGTTTCTGCATAACCGGAGATAGGAAATTTACATTCACGACCCATTCGATATTCCCCAGGCAAACTACTTCCCACTGTTTGTTTCAAAAGTCCATTCTCATCTGGCACATTGCTCAATATAGTCCCTTGCAGTTCATAACACATCCCAGGGCTCACATCCCATCTCCTCCTCAAAGAGTTTACATACAGTCCCAGACCACTATAATATGTAAACTTAATGCAGCAAGGTATTTCAAAGAGATTGTAGGAAACTGCCCTATTGTTCATGCCATCTTGGCTTCAGGAGAATTCTCTGGTTCTCTTTAGGATTTTGTGGAGAAGCCAGCAATGGAGGGGCACACATAATGGCATCAAATTAAAAGAAAAGAGTTGCATAATAATGTCTAATATGATGAAAAACAAACAAAGGATTCACTTGCTGATAGCTTGTGAAGTTTAGGAGGTGGGAAAGAGAGCTGGAAACCTATGAAAACACCATCCCTCTGCTGTCTCCCACAAGTCACATGACCTTTGCATTTAATACAACAGATTCCAAAGATACTTAAAATTTAGTGCAATGATACTTTTTTCAAGAGTACTGCAGGAAATTGCCATATGCATCACAGCATCCACCCATCTTTCTTTCTTCCTTCCTTCAGGACCTGATTTCTTTCAGATCCTTGCGCACCGAGGACAGTCTCTTAACCTTGACAATGGGAGGTATGATCAGCTCCTCATCCCAGTAGTACTCTGGGGACAGTAGGCATGTGGGCTTGTGGTACACGAGGTATTTATTCAGGTGGCTTTCCTCATGCCACTTGGCTTCGATGCCGTTGGCTCTGTCCTCTGTGACCCCTTTGAAGGAAGCTGTGGTCAGCTTGTAGACCTCAGACACCGCCATAGAAGCTGGCCGCGTAGTAGAAATCCTCTACCCCGCTGGGGATGGCGGCTTGTGACTCCGGCCACCTCTCGTAGAAGTTGTTCTCCCGAGGCTTGGTGTATTGCCAGGAGCTGATTGTCCCCACCAGCGGTCGATGATCTCCACCCCAATGTGCTCGAACTGCTGGAGGTTGATGTCCGTGGAGTAAAGATAGTTTACTTCATAGCACCAGCGGCTGCAGATGTAGCTGCTGCTGATGTCCGTGCAGTTCATGGAGATGTCCTGCCACCGTGAGTAGTTCTCGACAGGAATGATGAAGAGATGCTTCTCAGGGGCCAGCTTCATGGACGGGACCTTCTCCGGGTGGTCAGTGAAGAGATAGAAGTGGACCCTGTGCCTGGAGAGGAAGAATTTGTTGGCGGAGACAATAAACCCTTCTATGAACCAGATGTATCTGAAAGGCAAATGAGTGCAACAGTGAATGAAGTGAGTTATTGGTGTGGTTTTAGCTGTGAATGTCTTTGTAAACAGGTTATAAAGACTGTCTTGCATTCACCCCAACCATGGTGTCCTGGGAATCTATTTTCCACAATCTGAGGCTCGTTCTCGCTGATGCTACCATGACAAGATCCCTAGAAGATCCTCCATCCTGCCTTTCTTTCTTCTGAAGCACAGGTGACCTGAGTTTCAAACCTCAGGCCATTGGACCAAAATGATCAAAACTTTTCAGCTCCTGGATCCTTTCAGAGTGAGGAATAAGACACACAGGGCTGGTTCCCAATGGGGCTTCAGCATCGGGTGAGTCTCTGGAACAGGTGTACTGGGTTTTGTGTCTCCCTTCTCCTGGGTGATTGCTCTAACCCAGCGGTGCTCCAACTTTTTACGAAGGTGACCCATGACTGTGTTTTGTCTTTTTTTGTGACCCACCTCCTCTGCTGCCACCCCTTCCTAGCCCCACGAAGGGGACATTGATCACCTGCAGCACCCCCTCTGCTCAGCACCACAGCCCTAATCCTGGCCTTGAGGGGAGATCCAAGGGTGTGAGGGATGGTTTCCAGACTCAACCTGGCTGGGCCCAGCTCCCTGCTCCAGCTGTTGCAACATGGCATACGAGGTCATTGAACCACTCAGGTTTGGCCTGGATGGAGTTAGGTGTCTCAGTACATTTTAAAAATCAGGCCCTTAAGGCCGTGTTGTAATCCCCGGCTTTATATATTATTGTTGCTTTAAGTATCTGCCTCCAGTTCCTTTCATAGTACAAAATGGAGATTGGAATCCCCCCTTTAAGAATCTTATTTTAGGGCTTAGCTATGCCACACGTTTTGTTTTGTGGCCCTAAGGCCTGTTGAGATGGGTTAGTCAGACCGGTGCGGTGTGATAAGGGGTGGGTGAATCCCAGCGTCTCTGTGCTTTAAGGGGTCTCTGCACAGTGGGAGGTGGAACGGAGCCAGCAGTGTTATAGGAAGGCTTTCAAGGACGGCCACCACACTCCGTCGCACTGCACAGCTAAGGGGAGTGTCACAGGGCTTGGCGTGTGGAAGGGAAGTTGTACTTTTTAACAGCAAACGTGGCCACCGCGACAACGAGATTTTTCTGTTTGTACTGGGCATTCAGGATGTTTCTGTTGAAGGTGCCTTCCCACACGATGGGAGCTGCCAGGGAGACATCGACAGCATGTCGGTTCTCCAGCACGGAATCACAGAATCATATAGAGAGAAAACCCAGCAATGACCAGACTGGGTCAGACTGGGGTCCATCGGGCCCGATAGCCCCTCTGTGATTGGCCAGCATTAGATGCTTCAGGAGAAGATGCAGGTGACCATATTGTGGACAATTATGGGGCAACTCATCCATAAGTGACAATTGTATCTACGTACTCACCAACCCTTCTACATATTCTCCTGTATATTTCAGCACATGACATAACAGGAAACAAATAATTGGAAATTTCATGACATTTCACACAAACATGTTCACATTTTCCTTCCAGGATCTTTTGTCACTCAGAAATAATGTATGATGTTCACAATAGCTTGGGTTTACAAAGGAACAGAGGGGAAGAAGTCATATTAAAATACCGCAGCTTGACTGCGTAGCAGCCTTTGAAAAGCCAAATGAGATGACAATTTTTTATGCATTGGGAAAAGTGGAAGTGGTAAATGATTTACATAGGAAGCCAGATCAAATTCTAAAATGTAAAATGATAAAAAAAGTTGCATTTCCTCCTCTAAAATAAACTCCTGTAAGTGAAAATAGACTTTTGCACTTAAAAATAGTGTTTTCTAATGAAAAACCAACCAACTCAAAAGTCACGTTTAAACAAACTGGCAGTTTTCACAAAACCAAATAGAAATAATTCTGAGACTTCTCTCTATCTATTTTAATACGTTGGCAGGGCTAATGCTCTAGGTTCTTACAGTGCTATCATCTCGAATTTCTGAGCTGTAATCGCATCTACAAATAACTTTTTAAACTTTTTAAAACTATTTAACCAGTTGAAAACAAACTGTCGGAAGGGCAGAGCTACTGAGGCTTGTCCACACATGGCTAAGGATCTGACATTCAGTTGAAAGAAGCTATGCATTGCTGGGATGTAACCGTCTGTATTTAGTACTTTAACCTTCCATATTGGCCAATAAGAATGAGTTAGACATGGGCAAGTGTACTTTATAATGGGCACTAGAAAAATTAGTCTGGTAGAGTTGTATTCTACGTAGACCGATTCTGGGAGTAATTCCCTTTTAAGGCAAAGTCTAAAGAGACATTATTCCTCTCTATGGCCCAACCAGTGGACCACCATAAACATGCATGCTATGGAGACAGTCGAAGATCTCAGAGAAGAACCATCTTCCACTTTATCAAGCTCTTATCCAGACTCAGTCCTTCCATGCATTTATTGGCTGTGTAGCCCACAGAGCTAGCTTTAGCATTTATTTTATTGAGTAGTAACGCAAGGAACCTACAGGTAACCTGTGAGACTCTGACCTCAGCAGTTAGTAGAAGGCTTGAGGCCTATGACCTTTGAAACAGATAAATGGCCCAACATCGCCCCTGAATATTGGGAAATTGGAAATCGAGTGTTTAAGGGGGAAGCTTGTACATAACGACAACTATAGGAATATGAGCTAACACCAGCTTTTGGATATTTTAGGATAGAAACCCCTGTGATGGGGAGGAAGGTGAAGGTGATGAAGAAGACAATGAGTAACATTTCCGGCTGTTCTGCAAGGGATGCTGTGAATATATGGATGTTCGAATGTTCATTCTGTATTATCTTTACCTACTTTGCTGGGTTACAGTGTTTGTGACTTTGCCGAATGCATTAATAAACTATTAAAAACACAGACAGATACCTGGAGTGTGAATATGACAGATGTGCACAGCGAGATTCCCAATTGAACAATAATTTTAATAATACTGGGCCTGATCTTGGGACCAGCATCTGTTGAACCTCAGAGTGATAACTGGGAATGCCTAAGGAATCGATCTAATGAATACTCAATTCAAAGATCAGGCTATACCTCCATGGACCTTCTTTGCTTTGTTTACCATGGCCACAATCTTAACTATGTATTTTGCTCTCTGTTAATGAATGCAGAGCACCCATCCTTACTGTGGAAGCACTGAGAAGGTCTCGTCCAGGTCAACTTGTCTAGGAATGAGAAAGAAAACAGAGAGAAAGAAAGCAGTGGGGACTGGCTGCATACACCGAGGTTCAGGATAGGGGAAGGGATGATGGTGGCGGCCGGGGAAGGGGACACGCTGGGAATGGGAGGGGCAGAGGGTGTGAAAGCTGCTGAAAGTGAGGTGAGCCCTCTCTGATGGCTGGCAGGGTAGGGTGTTGGGGGGGAAGATGCAGGGGTTTGGGTGGACATGTCAGCGCCCCTGCCCCAGGGCTGCCGTGATAAAGGCCCTGATTAGTCCAGAGCCCAGATCCTTTAGGCCGTAATATCTGTGAGGATCTGAGCTGTAGGAGACTTGGTTCAGTGGAATATTTTACTCTCTCTCTCTCTCACACTTACACACACACCCCTAACTGTCCTCATTCCCTCCAACAGGGAGTAACACACGCACACACACACAAACACACACACACACAATCTGAGCCATCCTCTTTCTTAGTAGAAATGAATCATTTCAGTACTGTCAGAATGAAATGTTTTGTTTTGATGTGAAATGTTTCATTTTGATCCTCGGCCTTTTGGCACCAAATGGCCGGAAGACGTCACATTGCACATTCGTCTGTGAGGGTGACCCGAGTTCAAAACTCTTTTCCAGCTCAGGTCGAGAGAGGATTTGAATGGAGGCCTTTGATGTCCCAGATCAGCTCCCTAAGTGTAACAGCGGCTAACACCTCAGAGGGGTGTTGAATTGTTTCTACCTGAGACCGTGTCTACGCTACAAAATTAAGTGGCCCTAATTGCCTAGCTGCCACTGAAATGACATTGCTTGGGCATGTCTACACTTTGCCCCTTGGGTCAGCGGTGCGCGTTCACCCCAGAAGTGCTTGTACCGATTGTACTGTCAGTGTGGGGAACTGGGGGATGCCTCCTCAAAGCTGGTAACAGTCAACGTCATTAACACCATGTCTACACTGACACCGCGTCGACCTAACAACATCAATCTTGGCTCTACACCGCTCGTGAAGGTGGAGTTATTGATTTGGCGTAGTGGGCCAGTTACATTAGGAGGAACCAAATTTAAGTGTAGACACTTCCCTCGTTATGTTGCTGTTAGCTGCCTTGTGCTGACTTAACTCTGTCGTGTAGACCAGGCCAGCGTATTAAGGGTTATATCAAACCATTTTTAAAAGCATTTTTTTTGACATCTAAACAGAGAGTCCAGGGGAAACGTGGATGATGATGTCAGCCTTCATGTATTAGGAAACAATGCTTGCCTACACTCTCTTCTTCACATTATAAACAACCCTTAAAGCTAGAAGGGCTTTAGCTAACCTGAGCTTGGAGCAACTTTTGAGCTAGCTGTAAATGTCCTTTTCACTGTTAAGCCCTTCACATTCTCAGTCCATCAAATCTGTTGTCCTGGCTTGGATGGTGGCCAGAAGAAAGGATAAAATCTCTGTAATGGAAAAATATGGATTAATTAACCAAAGATGGAAGTTTTCTTCATAACTCCTGCTTGTTAAAATTTGCTTCTGCCCTGAAATACAAGGATTTTTCCCCTTATAAATTTCTGTCCTAGCTGTTATAATGGTGGACAAGATTCTCCTTATTAAAACAACTCTTTGTCTTTTATTTCTAGTCCTGCTGAATTATTTTCCACACCAGTAAGTTTCACAGGTAAACAGTATCACACGAAATAGATGCACAGAATGACTGCTGTGATACAAATTAAATTGGGAAAAATTAAGACTGAGATTTTTCAAAGTCACATGAATTGAAAAAGGAAAAGCCCACCTCATTTTCATACTATAATTTATGAATTCTATAGTAGTATTATTTTATTACTTTTTTGTGGTTATAGCAACGTTGCCATGGTGCTAAAAGCTGCACAAACACATAGTCAATAAGCTGAGGAGGTTCGAATCTAAACAGACAAGAAAGTTGAAGGACAGGAGGGGAAAAAAGAGAAAGAAAATGGAAAGTAAATTACAATCCTTAATTTTTTAATTGTTTATTTCCTTTTCCCTAAATACGCCCTGGTGAACAGAGAACAGGGAAACAAAACGTCAGTCACAGATTTTATCCTTTTTGGATTAAAAAATGTCCCAGGATTCCAGAACTTTATCTTCTTGCTCTTTCTAGGAATCGACGTTGTGACCATGGCCAGGAACATCTTCATTGTTAAACTAGTTGTGGACAATCAGCAACTTCACATCCCCAAATACTCTTTCACAGTTCAAACAGCCCCTCCAGCATCCCCCCAATACCCCCTCTAGATCCTCCTGCCTCCCCGCCCCCAGGCAGTGTCCTGTGTTTGGGACCATGAAGGAGGGTTACCTTACTCATGGGATTGTTTTTTGTTTTTTTTTTTACACTTTGCCTACATCCTCCTCTTGCGGTTTTGTGATACCAAGGGTCTCATTTCACATCTGTGCATGCGTTACCTCTCCAAAGCAAATCACAATCTAAAACTTCTCGTTTTCATCACGGCTCATGCATGAAATATGAACCTTCCTTGTGAAGGGAAAACATTAGAGTAACTTTCAATGAATATGGAATTTAGGTGCCAAAGTCACTTAGGGTCTGTCTACACTACAGTGTAAGCTCAGGGACAGCAGAACTTGAGTTAGCAGACACTGGGTTAGTTAACCTAGGTCTTGAGCATCTACATTCATTTGCAGCTCCAGGTTTAGTTTGTCGAACCCTGGTCCCAAACTGTGGCTTTAGCATCTACCGTGCATTATCTGTGCCTGAATTCAACCTCCCATATCCCAGACTACCTAGCGCCCCTCCAAAATGGGGCCACTCTAGCCCTATGTTCATGGTGCATGTGGGAAAACTTGAGTGGTCAACCATACTGGACTGTCCAGCGGACAAAAGAAATTGGCTCTTGGGATTGTGGGATACTTTTGGCGGATTCCCAGGCTACAAATCCAGTGTGGGGCTGTATTTAGAGTTCAAAGCAATAGGGCTTGAACTCTGGTTCCTGGATTCACTCAGATTTGGACTATCCACCCCATGGGGTTCTGGGGCCCTGAGTCCAAGTCCTGGTTTCCCAACACTTGTGTGCAGATGGATGAAGGATTATGCTTGAGCCTGAATTCAAACCAGAGGCTTGTACTGCAGTGTAGACCTGGCCTTAGGGTCATTGTTAAAAGCCATGTAGGTGTTTGAAGACTCCTAGGTGCCCAATGAGATTTTCAAAAGTGCCTACGTAAGGTTAAGCTCCCAAATCCCATTGAGTTAAAGGAGAATTAAGGGCCTAAGTTCTTTTGAAAACCCCACTGAGGTGCCCATCTGCATTTTTAGGTACCTAACAACCTTTAAAAATCTGCCCCTAAAAGGCTCCCATTTTCAAAAGCGACTTAGGGACCTGATGTCCCGTTACCCAGCCGTGATGACTAAAGCCCATGGATTTAGACTGAGGATGAATGTGGCCTAATGGACTTCTTGAACTTTTGCAGCCAATGAGAACATCGCAGAGCATTTCAGTGCTTTTCCACAAGGCGTGGAAATTCCTTTGAAGTCAACACACCCACGTACTTGGAAGTCTCTGTTCCATCAGATTGTCAGCCTGCATCCATCCCCTCCTGAGCTCTTTGCCTGTATTCTGCACTGCGGTTTTCCGATATGCAGGAAAGCAACAGGGCAGAGATTTGTCCTTTGTAAAATATGTTTTTTTCCCAAATAAAGCTGATCAAACATCCCCTCTTTTATGGGTGGAATTTTCAAAGGGGCTGAAAGGATTTGGGTGCCCAGATCCCCTGGAATTTCATCTGCTCCCTTCAGCCCCTTTTGACAATCCCAGGCCCTATAATTTTCTTCTCTCCACTGGCATTTATCTCATGGCCGGCAGTGGCCTGAGACTCAGGAGAACTGGCTTCAATTCTCAGTTGTGCCCAGGATCCACCTCACTCTCCCCAGATGCTCAGCGCACCTGGCTCCAGACGGCTCCAGTCCCAGCTCCAGCCCCACCCTGCTTCAACGTGACTCAGCTCAGCTTGGCTCTCTGGACTGCACCTCGGGCCCCTCTGGTTCTGCTGCTGTGGGTCTGCTCAGCTCAGCTCCCTGGGCTTCTTCTCTGACCTTCCAGCCACTGGCTCCCGTGTCTCAGGTGCTGCTTTGTTCTCCGCCTGGCCCCGCTCTCTGCAGGCAGCTCCAGTTCACACAGAGGATGCCCCCCCCCCACACATTGGCCTGCCTGCCCTGTCAATCAGGATGATCTGGAACATTGGCCTTTCTGCACTGGCCCTGGGGGCTGTCCATCTCAGGGCCCTGATTTCCCACCCTCCTTTCCCCTGTCCTTTGGTACTGAGAGATGGCCCACTAAGATGACCCACTAAGTTTCAGTAAGGGGCAATGTGGGAGTGTATCATTTGTACCCTGACCTGATGGCTACCTAGTGGACACTTACAGCAGGCCTGGTGCTGGTCACCGGGTCAAGTGAGGCTGCCTACAGGGAGCTGGAAGGTGGCCACTTTCACTCAGGCGCCTCACTGGCGGCGAGTTCCCAGGACTTGGCCGCTATCCACTAGATAGTAGAAAGTATTCAAGGTCGTAAACAAGATAGTTGTGTGAGCTAAGAAGCTACCAAT
>ML681369.1:153883-177074 GCA_007922225.1 Emydura subglobosa
AGGCAACCTAGTGACAGATGAAGTGGAAAAAGCTGAGGTACTCAATGTTTTTTTTTGCCTCTATCTTCACAGACAAGGTCAGCTCCCAGACTCCTGCACTGGGCAGCACTGACTGGGGAGAAGGTGAACAGCCTTCAGTGGTGAAAGGTAGTCCGGCATGGAGCCACTTGGCGCATGCCTTCCTCCGCCGCCTCCGAGGGCTCCAATATGACCGGCAGCTCTTTAATCTCCACCCGAGGGGTCTTCAGCGAGACCTCTCTGAGCTGCCAGTCTTCTACCAGGACCTCCTCCAGACCTGGAGTCTGGTCTTGGCCTCCAGGCCGCCTTTGGTCCCCGAGGGGGAGGATCTCCTCGCGTAGCCCCTGCTACACAACCCCCAGCTCGGTGTGCAGGTGGCGGAGACCCCCTCGGTGCGACGGAGGCTGGTCCTGGTGGGAGTCACCAAGATCGGAGACCTCCTGGACTATGACCGGGGGGACTGTGTGGACCCCCATGCACTGGCTCGGTGCATGGAGCTCTCCACCCTTCAAACCCTCCGGCGTGTACTCCAGGAGGTGAGGGCAGCCTTGACCCCCACTGCGCACGCCTACCTCAAGCGGGTCCTGGGAGAGGGTGCTCCCCGCCCACCCCTCAGCTCCGGCCCTCCGGCACTCTCCATCAGGCCCGGCCTGTAAGCCCGCTCACCCTCCCCCCTCCCTACGCACCAAGCCGGCTGCACGATCTGCAGCTGGCCCCTTTCCGAACTGCGCCGAGAGACCACCTTTACATGATAGTGCTGTATACCCTTCACTTCCCCGCCCTTGCGTCCCTCCCTGACACCAAGTGGCGGGACCTGCTGCCACCTACGGAGGGCGGAGACCCCCGGTTGGCCAGCCTGTATTCCACCTTGACCCTATGGCCCGCCGGGGACATCAGTTGGCGGCTCCTTCACGGAGCCGTGAGCACGGGTGTGTACTTGGCGCGGTTCACCCCATGCCCCGACACCTGCCCCTTCTGCGGCACGAGGGAGACCCTGGCGCACGCATACCTGGAGTGCGCCAGGCTGCAGCCCCTCTTCCGGCTCTTCCAGAACCTCCTACTGAGGTTCTGGCTGCACTTTTCCCCGCACTTGTTTATTTACGCACACCCGTCCGTGGACCCATGAAGTCGCGGGACCTCCTCTTGGCCCTGGCCAACGTCACCACCTATAATACCAGGGAGGGGAGGTTGGCTGGGGAGGCGCCCTGCGACTATGGGGCCTATTTCCGTTCCCTTCTTTGTCCATGTCTCTGGGCAGAGTTCTTCTGGGCGGCGTCCACCAGCTCCATGGACACCTTCCGGGAGCGGTGGGTGCTGTCCGGGGCTCTCTGCTCAGTGTCCCCTTCCGGCTCCCTTCATTTATACCTATGATCCTCACGCCCTTTCCTGTTTTTACATTTGTTGTCCCCCGTACTTAGTTACATTCTAGGTCTAGTGGCTCCTTCCCCTTAGGCTGGTTTGTAAATAGGACTACTCTCCTGTAGCCATCAGGTCTGGCCCTGTCACACATCTCCCCCCCCCCCCCCCCCCCGCTCAATACCACCGGGTTGGGCAACATGGGACGGCATGCAGTGAACCCAGGACAAGCCATCCGCATTTCCATGGCAACTTCCAGCCCAGTGTTGTATCGTGAATCGGAAAGGCTGGAGGGACAAGAACCATCTGGTCACATGGGCATTTTTCTCCCTGTTCCATTGCATCCACTGGAGGGGGGTGTGGTCGGTCATGAGGGTAAAGTGGCGTCCCCACAGGTAATAAGCGAGGGCTTCCATAGCCCACTTGACTGCGAGGCATTCCCCTTTCTGCAACCGCATATCACTGCTCTCTCGGGAGAAGTTTTTGGCTGAGGTACATTATAGGGTGCTCTTCATCCCCTACCATCTGTGACAAGACTGCCCCCAGGCCTACTTCGGAGGCATCTGTTTGCAAAATAAATTATTTTGTAAAGTCCGGGGCGAGAAGTATGAGGTCACTGCAGAGGGCAGTCCGTAAGTCTCTGAAGGCATCTTCCGCCTCGGGGGTCCATCACACAATGTCTGGGCCTCGGGCCTTTATCAGGTAGGTCAGTGGACTGGCTCTGGAGGCGAAGTGGGGGATAAATCACTGCTAGTACCCCATCGCCCCTAAGAAGGCCCGGACCTGCTTCTTTCAATTAGGCCAGGGCCAGTTCTGGATTGCTTCCAGCTTGCTTAGTTGAGGCCATATCACACCCCGCCCTATGACATATCCGAGGTACCTAGCCTCGGCAAGTCCTATGGCGCACTTGGCGGGATTTGCGGTAAGGCCAGCCTGTCTCAGGTTGTTCAAGACTCCTTCCACCTTCCTTAGGTGGGTTTCCCAGTCTGGGGTGTCCAGGTACGCCGCGATGTATTCAGCATGGGGCTGTAGCAGCTTGCCCATCAGGCGCTGGAAGGTGGCGGGGGCTCCATGTAGTCCGAAGGGGAGGACAGTGTAGTGCAACAGCCCGTCTGGTGTGGAGATGGTGGTTTTTGCCTTTGCCTCCTCAGCTAGAGGGATTTGCCAATACCCCTTGGTCAAATCGAGGGGGTCAGGAACCAGGCCTGTCCAAGCGGTCCACGAGTTCATCTATATGGGGCATGGGGTATGCATCGAACTGTGAAACCTCGTTCAGTCGGCGAAAGTCATTGCAGAACCACGGAGTGCCATCAGGCTTAGGCACCAGCACGATTGGGCTAGCCCACTGGCTATGAGATTCCTCTATGACCCCCAGCTCCAACATCTTTTCTACCTCTGTCTTAATTTCCTTCCTCTTAGGCTCTGGAACTCTGATTGAGGGCCTCATCGTGACCCTGGCCATGGGGGTTGTGATGATCTGATGAAAAACCTCCGTGTCCGACCTGGCTTAGTCGAAAAGACATCTTGATTTCGTTCTACCATCTCTGATGCCTCAGCCTTTTGATTCGGCGTTAGGTCAGGAGATATCCTCACTTGCTCAGGTGGTTCTACTGTCTGGGGTAGGGTCATATATACTTCCCTGGCCTTCCAGGGTTTCAATATGTTGATATGGTAGATTTGCTCCTGCTTGCGACGTCCTGGTTGTCGTATCTTGTAGTTGGTTTCCCTGATGGGCTCGATCACTACATAGGGCCCCTGCCACTGGGCCAGTAGCTTACTTTCTGCAGTGGGTACCAATATCATCACCTGGTCTCCTGGCTGAAATTGCCGAACCACAGCTTGGTGGTTATAGTGGACCCGCTGGACCCCCTGGGCTTTCTCTACATATTCCCGTACAATGGGGGTGACTTGGGCTATTCGGTCCCTCATCTGGAGCATGTAGTCAATTACATTCAGCCCTGGGGTGGCCTCCCCTTCCCAAATTTCCCTGGCGATGTCCAGGATACCCCGGGGGTGGCATCCATACAGGAGTTCAAAGGGGGAGAACCCTGTGGAGGCCTGGGGAACCTCCCGAATGGCAAAAATGAGATATGGCAGCAAGGCATCCCAGTCTTTGCCATCTTGACTCACCACCTTCCTTATCATGGCCTTGAGAGTCCTATTGAACCTTTCCACAAGGCCGTCAGACTGCGGGTGGTAAACGGAATTTTGTAGGGTCCGTACATGAAGCAGAGTGCATAAGTCCTTCATCAGTTTGGACATAAACGGGGTCCCCTGGTCCGTCAATATTTCTTTGGGTAGCCCCACCCGGGCAAAAATCCTCACCAACTCCGTCGCGATCACCTTAGAGGTAGCATTCCGCAGGGGAACGGCTTCCAGATACCTGGTGGCATAGTCGAGGACAACAAGGATGTATTGGTGCCCCCGGGTCGTCTTTTCCAAGGGACCCACCAGATCCATGGCGATCCGCTCGAACGGGACTTCGATGATGGGGAGGGGCCCTGAAGTTGGGCTGGGGGCTATGTAGCTGGCACTTGGGGCAGCTTGCACAATAGCGCTGAACCTCTTCATGTACACCAGGCTAAAAGAACCGCCTCAAGTTCCGGGCCACGGTTTTCTCCATGCCTAAATGTCCTCCAAAGAGGTGGCGGTGGGCCAAGTTCAGCACGGCCCATTGGTGCTTCTGGGGCATCAGGAGCTGTCGTATCGTCTCTCCATTCACCTCCGTGACCCGATACATCAAGTTCCCCCTCATCATGAAGTACAGCCCTGGTCCCTGGGTTTTTCCCTCTACGGGCACCCCCTCTATCTCTGCCACTTCCGCTCGGGCATTGTTATATCTGGGGTCTTCGACCTGATCACGGCCGAAGTTCTCTCGTTCTGGGCTTATTTGTCCCAGCTTTGGTAGGCCCGACTCCGCCCTTTCCTCTGGGGTGGGGAGATCTAGCTCAGGGTCTGCTTTGGGCCCTTCCTCTCTCAGGCAGCTTCTCTAAGTGTGGCCCAGGTCTGCCTGCCTACCTACCAAGGCAGGTTTCATGCCCTGGGACAAGATCCTGGTATCCAGAGCCTTAGTGGCCCTCCTCTTTGCCTTGGTCTTTCGGACTGTCCCAGGGGCCAGAAATAGATCCTGGCCAAACTCGGAGAATATCGGGGGTTGGCTATCAGGGGGAGCTAGTCTAGTAGACTCAGGACTCTCCCCTTCTTATGAGCCCTCCGGGGGAAGTAGAGTTCCAAACCCCGGAAAGTCTCTTCCTATGAAGACGGGATACGGGAGCCAGGGAACCACCCCCGCCATCAACCTTGTGACCCTTTCCTGAGCCTCAATGTTCACTGGGATGGTCAGGTAATAGCTAACCGCCCCATGGACGCACGTTACCCCCATGCGCTTGGCTTGTAATAGTTGGCTACGCTTCACAAATTTCCCTGAAATGAGGGTGACGGTGCTCCTAGAGTCCACCAATGCCAGAGTCTCAACTCCATTTACTTTTACAGGCCTTGTATACCTATGTGGGGTTAATGCCACCCCCACAAGGTGGATTAGGCTGAAAGAGTCTGCCCAGTGCCCCAGGTTACACTGCATGGGCTCCTCTGCATTGGGACACTGGGCTGCTATGTGCCCCCACTCCCACATGCATAGCACCGGTAGGGGGCTCGGGGTACCACTTTGTCCTTAGGGCTAGGGGGTCGGCCCCCATTTCCCCTGCCCAGGTGACCCCCTTCCTTAGTAGCCTCCGGTGGGCCCTCCGTCTCCCTCATTCTCCACCTGGTCTTCCCCGGGCTCTTGGTGGTCTGGGCTCCAGGAACTGGGATCGCTCGTTTGCCCTGGGGCAAGTCCTCTCTGGCTGTCTGGGAAAGGCCTCTGGCTGTTATCCATCGCTCTACTAGGGCCAATAACTCATCTTAGGACGAGGGATCGTTCTGCCCTACCTAAGCACGAAGGTCTGAGGGTAGCCCCTTCATGTACCGGTCGATCACGAGAATTTCTAGGATTTTCCTTGGTCGGTGGATCTCCAGCTGCAGCCACTTCTGGGCGAGGTGGGCAAGATCAAACAGCTGTGAGCGCGGGGCCTTGCCTTCCTGATACTTCCAGTCATGGTGCCTCTGGGCCCGCACAGCCGCAGTCACTCCTGATTGAGCCAGGATCTCCGTTTTCAGTTGGCGATAGTCGGCTGCCGCTGCTGCAGGTAGGTCATAGTAGGCCTTTTGGGCTTCTCCACATAGAAAGGGGGCAAGAATACCAGCCCACTGGGCCAGGGGCCAAGCCTCGCGTGCGGCTATCCTCTCAAAGGTAAGGAGGTATGCCTCGACATCATCCTCAGCCGTCATCTTCTGTAAATACCTGGTGGCCTGTAGTGTGCATGTTCCCTCAGGTCCCGGGGCCTGGGGGGGTCAGGGTCTTCAGATAGGCCACCACCTCTCACAAGAGAGCCCGATCCTGTTTGGCCTGGTTGATCAGCAACTGGTTGTTCTCCTACTGAAGCCGCACAGATTCCTGTTGGGTGGCCATCTGGGCCCTGGTAGCCTCTTGCTGGGCTGCCGTGGCCTGTACAAGGGCCTTTACCACGTCTTCCATTATGGGAACGGAGAAAAAGAAAATTCCCCTCTCCCCTCGTGTCTTTTTTTGCTTTGATTTTTGTGTCTCTCTCTTAGCTGCTGGGCACCAATCCCACTCCTGACACCACTGTGGCGAGGGCGGCCTGTTCTGCCCTTTCGTGGGTATTGCACCCTCTTTGGCTACGACTATGATACACCTGGGTGGGAACAAGGGGGCGGTCCGGTCCCACCCTCTGCCCCGGGCCCCGACCCAGGGACCCTGTGTGGAGTAATCTTAAAACTGCCCAGTCCGTGACTTACTCCCTTCCCTGGGTCAACTGTCCTTGGCCCCACTGCTCGCAGTCCGCTTCCGGGAACTGGGTGGGGAGAGGTTCTCCCTCAGGCCTGTGCCTTGGGTCCCTGGCCGTGCCTGGACAGGTACCCCCTTTTGTCTCTGGTACCTTTTGGGGTTGTGGTATGTGGCAGTGGTTGCTCCTAGTCCTGTAGCAGCTCTCCTCTGCTCCGCTCTGCTTCTCCTCTTAACTCCCTTCCAGCTGCCCCCGTCTACCTGACAGGGAGGCTTTTAACTGCTGGGGCCAGCTCCTTGATTGGCCTCAGCTGGCCTAATTGGCCTAATTTCCCCGGAGTAGCCCCAGCTGGATCACCCAGGGAACAGGGATTTGTTCGTCCTGGGGCTAATATAGATCCCCTCCACTACTCTCCTGTAGCCATCAGGTCTGGCCCTGTCACACTACATAGGGTACACAAATAAGCACAAACATGCTTTAAAAATAACAATACCAATAATAACAACAGCAGCAATAACAGCTGGCTTCTGTGCTCTAGACACATTTGGAACCCTGTGTGGAGGAAAGACCATTGGCTAATTCCAAATCAATCTTTGCAGTGAATGACTAAATCCCAGTTGCCATGGTTACAGGGTTAGCTACATCTCCGACCCCTTCTCTGGTCTGTCTGAGTTCACCCCCTCAGTTCTCAGCCATGAGCCTGCCCCTCTTTTAAGGCAGAATCACCTGATTTTCCCCCTCTTGAGCAAGGTCTCAGCTGACAACACCCCGTGCACCAATGTGATTTCTCAACAGGGTTTGATACCAGCAGTTCTTCTCTCAGGAGCTGTGAGCAGTAGTAAGTTGAGTGACTGGCCAGACTTCTCCATACAAAGTGTGATTTATTTACCACAGTAGGAACAAAATTTAACATTAGAGAAAATATTAGATAGCAACTCCAGATCCATCACAGCAATTCTTCGGTAGGATAAAAATTTCACCTTATTACCACGACTCAGTTTTTCGTTAGGCATTGCAATAGCTTTCCCTTCCAAAACGCCTTTCCACCATGGAAAGAACGATAAAGCATAAAAATAATTGTTTGACCAGAAACTCAGCTACCCTGACACCCGCATTAATTTTTTTCCAAATCTTCATGAATGGGGAAAGCAAAACTTTAAGACTCTCAGAAAACCCCATCAAAGAGATGATGAGATTGCATCTCGAGTAGATGATAAATAATTGATACCCCCATTTAAACAGGCATATGCCACACTCCCAAACTCCTACCCCCCAAACAAACCACGTGGAGCACAGGAACGAATCAACCACCCAATAAACAAAATAACACACAGAAAAAGAAACAATCAAGCAAACACAAAGCAAACCACTCATACCTGAAACACAATTTTTATGTCAAAAAAGGAGAAGAGACAGAAATTTCATGAAGTTCACTGGGGACTTAGCTATGGCTATTGATATTCTGTGCACCGTGGTCAGGTCGTGTGGTGATGGTAGCAGTATAAACCTCTAAAATAAACAGATAGGTGTGTAGGCAGATTTATGGATAGATATAGAGATTCTGATCCTATTTACACTGTTGTAACACTTCACTAACTGACTTCCGTGGAGTTAGTCTGGATTTTATTACTTCATAAACATATTTCACGCATATCAAGGAGACAATTTTGTCATCAGTCGATAAAGAAGCTCAGAACGAAATCACAGTCAAGGAGCAAGGACGGACATTCTAATTCTTGGTGAATATCCTCCACACAATCAGTTTCTGTAACACAGCTTTGATCTCCTTGTTCCTCATGCTATAGATGATGAGATTCATCACAGGAGGCACCACGGCATAGAGAACACCCATCAGCAGCTCCGGATTTGATGCTGAGGTGGAGGTGGGATTCAGGTACTCAAACAAGCCATGAAAAGTAACAAAGAGACCACACTGAGGTGAGGCAGGCAGGTGGAGAAGGCCTTATGCTGGCCTTCTTCAGAGGGCATTCTCAGCACTGCTTTGAAGATTTGAACATAAGACACAATTATAAAAACAAAGCAGTTTGCAGCTATAAACACACCAAAGGCAATAAACCCAACTTCACTGAGGTACAAGTCAGAGCAGGTGAGTTTGAGCAGTTGGGGGATTTCACAGAAGAACTGGTTGATGACATTGGACTGGCAGAAGGGTAACCTGAAGGTGTTTCCGGTGTGCAGTGCAGAGTAGACAGTACCACTGATCCAGGCACCGGATCAGTAAGCTGTCCTGTTCATCACCCTCTCGTAGTGCAGTGGTTGGCAGATGGCGACGTATCGGTCATATGCCATGATGGTGAGCAAGGCAAAATCAGTTGTGGTGAAGCCAACAAAGAGAAAGACTTGGATGATGCACCCAGGATAAGAAATCAACCTGGTGTTCATGAAGGAATTGACCATGGATTTGGGGAGGGTTACAGAAATGGAACCAAGGTCTAGAATGGATAGATTCATCAGGAAGAAGTACACGGGGGTTTGAAGATGCTGGTCGAGTGCTACGGCCATGACGATGAGAAGGTTCCCCATCAGGGCTGCCAGGTAAATCACCAGAAACACCACAAAGTGCAAAATCTGCACCTCCCGAACGTCTGAGAATCCCAGAAGAAGGAAATCAGTCACAGCGGTTCAATTGGACATTTTCTTCCTCTGTATATTCTCTGATGACTGTAGAGGGAAGGACAAAGATAACGGTTGGGATTACAGTGACAGAGGGAATGGTCCTAATCCCCCTCTGTAATATCTCATGATGTGGGTGTCAAAGGTGCACAGCTATCGCCCCTTCAATTGACTAGGAATGGTGAGTTATCACCTGAAGGTAAATTTGCTCCCATAAAGTCAATGGAGATTCAGCAGTGTACACCACCTGAAGGTCTAGCTCAGGATGTGTCTTGATGAAATGTCATGTGAAGATGGAGCAAAGTGCAACCCCAACACAACACTTCTAGCCAAGTTGGATCCCTTCTCGCTTCAAATCGCTGTCTCTGAGCTTGGGCACGAAACTAAAATGCCAACACTGCTTGATACCCACTTTTGGTGGAAATATGACATAGTGTTACTCGGTACCCGTGTGAGAGCTCCTCTGTAATGATTGCACTGCAACGCCACCCAGGCTGCCTGCTGATGGATTGATTCATGACACCAAATCCCAGTTGCATTTCCCTCTCTGTGTCATCATGGGCTAGAAGCATCGCTCAGCTGCCTCTCTGCTGTGTCATTTACTGCCCTAACTTTATGTGTGTGTGGGTCCCTGGCAGTCAGGAGACTTGGCTCTGCCAGTGACTTACTCTGTGACTTTGGGCAAGTCATTCCGCTCCCTGTGCCTCTGTTTTCTCTCCCTACACTGCACTGCCTTGTCTGCTAGGACTGTGAGCTCCTTGGGGTGGGCTGTGTCTGGTTATGTGTATGTTCTATTCCTCTGCCAACAGCATCTGTTTTTAGCTGGCAGCAGAGGGGAGCAGTGGATCCAGCGCTAGAGCAGGAGAGCTGGTTCTAATTCCACTGACCTTCTCCATGTCTGTGGGAGAGTAAAGAGTTAAAAGCTGGACAAGTGGTCGGGCCTAAGCGGCAGGAAATGGATTTATGGCACAGGCGAACCTTGTTTTTGTTACATGGTGAAATTCTAGCTAGAGTCTATTTCCAGAGGGGTAGCCATGTTAGGCTGTATACAGCAAAAACAACGAGAGTCCTGTGGCACTTTAAAGACTAACACATTTAATATTTGCAGGCATAAGCTTTCGAGAGGCTTCAGCTCTCTTCTTCAGATGCAGTAATACAGAAAATAGGTAACACAGAGGTATCATATAGGAATCCAGGTACATTGAGAACAATGGGGGAGGTGGAGTCCGGTACATAAAACCTAATGACGACCATTGAGTAGGAGGTGAGAATGGGTGAGCAAAGTAATTCACCTTCGGAAGTGAGACAGCCATTCCAAGTCTCTGTTTAAACCCAGTTTGAATGTGTCAAGTTTGCAGATCATTTTTAACTCAGCAGTTTCTCTTTGAAGTCTGTTTTTGGAATTTTTTTGGAGAAGTACAGCAACTTTCAGGTCAGAGACAGAATGCCGGGGGGAATTGAAGTGTTCTCCCACTGGTTTATGGATGTTTATGTTTATGGAGGTTATTATTTTACACGGCTACCCCTCTGGAACTATTCTACATGGAAGGCACTGAATGTAGTCGTTTGAAATGGAAATCCACCAACTCCATGAAAAAAGTTGCACAGATACAGGCAGACATCATCTTTCTATCCAAGTGCAAACAAAAGGACATCATACCTAAAGGACTAAAAGTGAAAAATCCCTTACAATCGACATATTATACAGACTATAGTGACAAATTGTGTCACACACTCTCTAAGAAACTAAGGAACCACCTGATCAGCATCCTGTACAGCAAACAAGAAAAAATCAAGAAGGAACTCTCAATGCTGGATACTCTCATGAAAAGTCAAACTTCCACAGAAATTTTCACATGGCTGGCCTTTACCAACACAAGACAGTCCATTTACAACACACACTTTGCTTCTCTACAGAGGAAAAGAGACTCTAAACTATCTAAAATCCTACATGCCACAAGAGACCACAACTCTGCAACTAACAATATTGTAAATCTGTCTAGTTACACACTCAACCCAGAAGAAAAATCGGTCTTATCTCGGGGACTATCTTTCTGCCCCACCAACCCCACACACATAATACAATTCTGTGGTGACCTGGAATCCTACTTTCACTGTCTCCGACTCAAGGAATATATCCACCACACCGATGAACAACACACTCACCCACAGATCCCTACCTACCAATGTTACAAGAAAAAGAATTCTACATGGACTCCTCCTGATGGCCGAAACAACAGACTAGACTTTTACATAGAGTGTTTCCGCCGACATGCACAATCTGAGATTGTCGACAAACAACACCGCTTATCCCACAACCTCAACCTTGCTGAACGCAATGCCATCCACAGCCTCAAAAACAACTCTGACATCGTAATCAAAGAGGCAGACAAAGGAGGCGCCGTTGTCATCATAAATAGATTGGATTATGAACAGGAGGCTGCCAAACAACTCTCAAACACCACATTCTACAAGTCACTAATGCCCGACCCCACTGAAGAATACCAAAAGAAACTAAAACATCTACTTAATAAGCTCCTTAAAGAAACACAGGAACAAATCTACACAGACACACACACCGCGAGCCCCGACCAGGGTTATTCTATCTGCTACCCAAGATCCACAAACCTGGGAATTCTGGACGCCCTATCATCTCAGACATTGGCACTCTCACTACAGGTCTATCAGGCTATATGGTCTCTCTCCTCAGGCCCTATGCCACCAGCACTCCTAGCTATCTTCGTTATACCACTGACTTCCTTAGAAACTACAACCCATCAGTGATCTCCCAGAAAATACCATCCTAGCCACTATGGATGTAGAAGTTCTCTACACTAACATTCCACATAAAGATGGACTTCAAGCCATCAAAAACACTCTCCCAGATGATCATATGTCACACCTCACAAATGAACTTTGTGACTTTGTCCTGACCCACAACTACTTCAGACTTGGAGCCAATCTATACCTCCAAGTCAGTGGCACAGGTATGGGCACCTGCATGGCTCCACAGTATGCCAACATTTTTATGGCTGACGTCGAACAACGCTTCCTCAAAACTCGTCCCCTAACACCTCTTCTTTACCTTCGCTACATTGATGACATTTTCATTATCTGGACCCACGGGAAAGAGTCCCTCAAAGATTTTCATCGGGATTTTAATAATTTCCATCCCACTATCAACCTCAGCCTGGACCAATCCACACAAGAAATCCACTTCCTGGACACTACAATAAAAATAAAAGATGGGCACATTAATACCACCCTATACCGAAAACCAACTGACCGCAATTCATATCTTCATGCCTCCAGCTTCCATCCTGGACACAATACACGATCCACTGTCTACAGCCAAGCCTCAAGATACAACCGGATTTGCTCCGATCCCTCAGACAGAGACAAACACCTACAGGATTTCTATGAACATTCCTAAAACCACAATACCCACCTGGAGAAGTAAAGAAAGAAATTGACAGCCAGACGGGTACCCAGAAGTCACCTACTACAGGACAGACCCAACAAAGAAAAGAACAGAACCCCACTGGCCATCACCTACAGCCCCAGCTAAAATCTCTCCAACACATCATTAAAGATCTACAACCTAACCTAGCAGATGATCCATCTCTCGCCCAGGCAGCGGGCGGCAGACCCATCCTTGCTTACAGACAGCCCCCCAACCTGAAGCAAATACTCACCAGCAACCATACACCCTACAAAAAATCCTACTCAGGAACCTATCCCTGCAACAAACCCCGTTGTCAGCTCTGCCCACACATCTTCTCTAATGACATCATCACTGGTCCTAACCACATCAATCACATCATAAGGGGCTCATTCACTTGCATATCCACTAATGTTATATATGCCATCATGTGCCAACAATGCCCCTCTGCCATGTACATTGGCCAAACTGGACTATCACTACGCTCAGGGATAAATGGACACAAATCAGACATAAAAAATAATAACGTCCATAAACCAGTGGGAGAACACTTTAATTCCCTAGGACATTCTGTCTCTGACCTGAAAGTTGCTGTACTTCTCCAAAAAACTCCAAAAACAGACTTCAAAGAGAAACTGCTGAGTTAGAAATGATCTGCAGACTTGACACATTCAAACTGGGTTTAAACAGAGACTTGGAGTGGCTATCTCACTTCCGAAGGTAAATTACTTTGCCCACCCATTCTCACCTCCTACTCAATGGTCGTCATTAGGTCTTAAGTACCGGACTCCACCTCCCCCATTGTTCTCAATGCATCTGGATATCTACAAGATGCCTTTGTGTTACCTATTTTCTGTATTACTGCATCTGAAGAAGAGAGCTGAAGCCTCTCGAAAGCTTATGCCTGCAAATATTAAATGTGTTAGCCTTTAAAGTACCATAGAACTCTCGTTGTTTTAGCTAGAGTCTGTTATCTCTCTTCTTTCCCTCCCTTCCTAGCCATCTGCGGAAGGAATGAGACTAACAAATAACTATTCTCCCTTCTGTTCAAGGTCTTTGATGGGAATACAGCATTATCTTATTTCCCTCTCCTGCATACAGTATATTTTAAAGAATATTAGTGAGTTTCAGAGTAATGTGCCTGTGCTCTGTGCAATAATCCTGTAAACAACAAACAGGGGTGGGTATAATTATATTCATTATGTAGTTATTAATATTCATTTTATAGGTGTCAATGGAACCAAATAAGGGTCTATGTGGAGTTGCTGGAAATGTGTACATTTACATACTGTTATGGATAAAAGGATTGTAAAGTAACCCCCTCATTGCTCACTCGTGGCGTCGAGGTGGAACGAGCAGGCAATAACAAATTCTGTCTCCCCAATCCGCCCCTGGGACAACCTGTTTGGTTATGTCTAACATCTGGTGTCACGAACAGGATCCCAGGGTAGAGAAGTGCCTGATCACCACTCCTCACCATGGATATGGGTATGTTGGATGGTCTCTTTATGGTAGGGAGGTGGGGGTCCCTCTTGGGGGATGTCAGGACTGGTCATCCATACAGGGGTGGGTGGAAGCCTTCCTTACGTCCAGGTTTTCCCAGGATAAGGAAAAAGCTATTTTGGTACCAGCTCTCTGGGAGAGCTTGTCTGGGTTATGGGATGTTACAAGTCTTAGAAGCCTGGTTAAAACCTTGCAACAAATCACGGAGGATCAGTGCACAATTAATCATCACAGTGTGCTTGCGGTTAGAATGGCTGAGCGCCACATCGAGGATTTTAACTGTGTTAAGTCAGAGAACCTGGATCTGAAGGGTTAAGCGGATGCCTTAAAACAAACTTTTGTTACCCCGTCCGCTTTTTATCCTCCCCTTCTGTCTAGTCCCTGTGTCCCCCTAGCCTATAAGGATAAAGTCAGTCACAATAACCCTGTTTGTCCTTTTGTGACTGTTCCCAATACATGCCCTGACACTGATCTTTTCCAAAATTCCCACTGGTCCCCAATCTGACGGAGAAGGGGGCCCCACCGTCCGTCAAAACAGGGACAGTGAATCTCATCTGGAGGAGCTAGTAAATTAGCAAACAACGTTAGCAGAAAAATCCTGGAGCACAGCCTTGGGACGGCTGGCAAGGATTGCTGACACCCCCAGTTTCACTCCAGTGGCTGTGGCAGCAACTCCCACTCTTCTCTCAGAGCCAGGATAAGGACTTATGGGTGTGAATTTCCCAGGAGCCACACTTGTAACGGGCCCCACTGATTTTTGTTGCTTTCTGTCCTTTTTTTGGCTTAGATTTTTTTTTCTTCCTAAATCTCTCTCTGCATTTTCTTTCTTCCCCCCACTTTTTCCCTGCTTCTTCTCCCCCCTCCCCTTCCTGTCACTTTTTCTTCTTGTTTGAGAGCTAAGGGTTAAAGCTGCAGTTAAAATGTTAAAGAATATTGATGTGGTTAGCCTGTGCTTTAAAATGATTTCACAGAACTAATTGGTTGCTTTTCACCTCCCACCCCCCCTTTGCACTTTTGTTTTTCTAAAATTTTAATGGAGGAAATTTTGAATACACTTTAAAAGTTAAAAGTTTTAACAAAGCACAGACTAAGGTAGATGTGTTGCAAAGATTGTACTTGGTGGCTCAGGTTTTACAACCACAATACACCACCTTAAAAATGCAGCTCCAGAAAAACTGGCTGATAAATACAGGAAAAAAACGATAGGTTTTAAATCACAGAACTATGTTGCCAGTGAAGTGTTAAAGCTATGGCAGGAAAAAATAATGAAATGAAGCTAGATATGGTTAACTGAATGCAGGGGTAGGTACAAAAAAGAAAAATTAAAGGTAGCTTTTGTAAAAATTAATACCACAAGGGTTGAGGACAATTGAACAGATGGAAGTTGTGAAATTGTTAAAAAGTAATAGTGGTAGAAATGGTGTAAGGTAATAGTGTTATAACATGTTTTGGTTTAATAATGTTCAATAAAGTAAATCTATGTATAATTTGGTATAGTGACATTGTGTGGAATCCTAGTAGTTAAACAAATTACACAAAGGGGTCAGGTAGTGGCTACTACCATGTTTTGTCCCCAGGAGCTTTTACAGCTATTCTGAAAGAAAATGGGCCCTTTTCCTGAAGGACTTGTCTGTAAACAATTCTAAATAACTGCTGCGGGAAGCAGGCAAAAAAACAATCTAATTTAAATCATTTAATTTACTAAACAATTAGTCAAATTTACAAAAGAAAATAAGGGGTTTCCATTAAAATGTAACTGTTTTAAATGTACAAAATAAAAATCTAAGTATAAGTGTGTAAGAAGTTATAGTGTAAAAATATTAAGCAAACACAAACAGCGAGTGTTGCTTAGCTTTGTCATTAAGTATTTAATTTTTTTAAAAAATACCTCAATAACAAAAGAACATAATTTTGGCAGGGGCTTCTCAAAATGCTATGCTAATACTGGCATGGCTCAAGGAGGCTTCCTCAAGCCACCATGTCCACGGTACCTAGTCAGTGGGTCCCCAATTAACTATTAACATTGTGGGGAGCATTGCCAGCAAATCAAAAAAAGTAATTATTCCCTTCTATTCGGCGTTAGTAAAGCTGCATTTAAAGTATTGTGTCCAGTTTTAGGCCCCCAATTACAAAAAGAATATGAACAAATTACGAAAAAGTCCAGTGAAGGGCAACAAAAATTATTAAAAGGGTAAAGCACAAAACTTATAGGGAAAGGCTAAGGGAACTAGGTTTCTTTAGACTGCAAAAAAAAAAAAAAAGGAGGGGGGGAATTTAATAGCAGCCTTTAACTAACTGAAAAAAGGTTCCAGGGAGGATGGAGCTAGGCTGTTCTCAGTAGTAGTAAATAACAGAACAAGGAGCAATGGTCTCAAGTTGAAGTGGGGAAGTCTACGTTGAATATTAAAAAAAAGTTTTTCACTAGGAGGGTGGTGAAGCTCTGGAATGGGTTACCTAGGGAGGTGGTGGAATCTCCATCTTTACAGGTTTTTAAGCTGCGGCTTGACAAAACCCTGGCTGGGATGATATAGCTGAGGCTAGTCCTGCTTTGAGCAGGGGGTTAAACTAAATGATCTCCTAAGGTCCCTTCCAACTCTAATATTCTATAATTCTATAATCCTCCAAAGCTGTACAATTAATATGGCTAATGGTTGCCTGTGGTTACACAGCCCGGGAACGGGAATGGTCCCTGGGTAATTAATCGCTCGCAATGTGAACTTGAGAAGGTGGGGGGAAGGAAGCAAGTAACAAATTTCTGCTCAAACCTCCAGGTCTGGAACATGGGTCGTACCGTGCTGCTCTGTGCACCCTGGGAACCCCTATACTCCAAAGGCATTCAGACGTTTATTGTAAAAACCCCATTCTGTACCAAGCGTGCAGTGTCTGTACATCCAGAGTTTCAAACCCCAATTCTGCAGCAAGCATTAAACTCATCACTGTATTTCCAAGGTAAAGCTGTTCAGTATACTACCAATATGGCTAACCATCTTCACCAAGCAATCTTCAATCTCACCGTGAAAACCCACAGAAAAGTCATCAAAGCGAAACAACTCGCTGTAACGGCACAAACAGTGGCCCACTGCCACTTGGTGCAGGCCACATTAAACTCTTTTCTCATACACATGAACTCAGCTTCCCATGGACTAACTATCACAAACTCACACAAAACAAAATGGACACTGTTGGGAGGGGCATGTGATATGTCTGTTTGTGAATGGAAATTCTCACAAATTATTGGGGGGCTAAAATATCTATTTGCCCAGTTATTGCAGTGAAAAAAAAGTGCTAGTGAAAGTAGTAATTCAGGGTAATAATACACGCGGTTTTACTTAGTATTGGGAATTACAGTTCCACAAAACTGGGGGGGAGTAGTAGTTAAGGGGCGGGGTTACCCAAATGCTACTCTCCAACCCCCCAAAAATAAAGTATAAACCCTCAAAGGGCACGTGGCTGCAGGAGGGAGGGGGCTGGTGTGTAAGGGGAAAATGCAACGTAACTTACCAAAGTAAAAAAAATGCTACTGTGGGCAATTACAAACTCAGCAGAGGTTAATCTCCAAAAACAACACAATGTTGTTAACTATTTGTGGGAAGGGTGAAACTCTTTATAGGAATCTAACTCAGCAGCTCGAGTCCAACACCTGGAACATGTCCCGGGGCTGCTAGACAGAGGGAAAATATTGCAGGGATCTGCACTGCGCTCCACTAACCACCTGCTGGGAACGGTTATTTTAACCCTTGGAAACCTCACCAAAAGCCTTATGACAAATTTAGTAAAAAGTATCAAAGCTATTTCATGGGAAAAGGATTATAACCAGGTTCAGCAAACTTCAACAAACCTCTTACAAAATGCCCGTCTTGGGGAATGGCCTTCTAAACTAAAGAATACCAATGTGGCAGAGCAATTAAAAAGCTATTGGCCTTTCAAAGCCACCTGGCAAACAACCCTTAAAAAAAAAAGTAGCTAGAGAGAATTGGACCTCTGCCACGCTATTACAAGCAGGTTTCGGAGGTGGCTGCAAATGGGGATGGTCCCGAAAGCCGGTGTGGCAAGTACAGGTTAAAACAAACAACACACGGTTTCCTGTTGGGCCAGAGGTATACTATCCGTGTATGAAATTAATTTGGGCCGGACAAGGTAACACATGGGAGGGATGGTCACAAGAACCACCACCATTACCATGTATAGAACCGGTATCCCCTCAGCACTGGGTGGAACAGGGAAATAAAATCTGCTGGGGGAATCAGACATGCTCAATGGTCAGGGGCTAAAAAGTAAAAGATGCGTGGAACGGGTGGGGTTTGGACCAGGAAATTTTTCCCAGCAACTGAAAAACTCCACTATCAAATCCGTGTACCGGTCATAAAACAGCTTAATATAACAGGACACCCAACAATTCCAATGAACTGGACTGAGGTTGTACCAAAACCCTCCTGGATCAATTGGGACCACCTGACACAGCTTTTAAAGCAACTCCAAATTGAGCGACGCAGAACGCAGGTTTTGGAAGCCCAGGCGCTCCGAGGAACCAATGCCTTCCAACTAGTCGCTGAACTGCCTGCTGACTGTGCTTGGACTGATGTAGCCTGTGCCCTTCGAACAGGTTTAACAGACTCTCATTCGCTCCTCGGTCGTATTACTCATGTTGTAGGAATAATAATCATATTAGTTGTTTTTTTAATTATGTTTATGGGATGTTTAAAATTATACACCATCCTCGCCTCTCCCCGAAAGCCAGACCTGTAATTTTAGGCATATTGTCCAGTCAGTAACCCGCCTCCCTCGTCTCCCCGTAGCATGAGCGGTGGACCAAGGCATTGGACCCTCTAGATCCAGGGCTGCCTGGACCAGTGCCCCATTTGCCAGTGTGCGGGAAAGATGGGCACCTGGACCTTTCTTTGAAAGAGAATGGGGAAATGTAGGAGAGTAAAGAGTTATAAACTGGACAAGTGGTCAGGCCTAAGATACAGGGAATGGATTTATTGCACAGGCAAACCTTGTTTTTGTTACTTGGTGAAATTTTAGCTAGTCTGTTATCTCTCTTCTTTACCTCCCTTCCTAGCCATTTGCACAAGGAATGAGACTAACAAATAACTATACTCCCTTCTGTTCAAGGTCTTTGATGGGAATACAGCAGTATCTTATTTCCCTCTCCTGCATACTGTATATTTTAAAGAATATTAGTGAGTTTCAAAGTAATGTGCCTGCGCTCTGTGCAATAATCCTGTAAACAACAAACGGGGGTGGGGGTATAATTATATTCATTATGTAGTTATTAATATTCATTTTATAGGTGTCAGTGTAACCAAATAAGGGTCTATAAAAAGTTGCTAAAAATGTATACATTTACATACTGTTATGGATGAAAGGATTGTAACGTTGCTCACTTGCGGCATTGAGGTGGACCAAGCAGGCAATAACAGGTTCTGTCTCCCCAATCCACCCCCAGGACAACCTGTTTAATTATTTCTAACAATGTCCTTGGGCAGGGTCCAGAGAAACAGGCTTTGGCTGGAGGCTCCAACCCACCATCCCCAGTTAAAGGCACTAGTATGTTTAATATGTATGCCGGGGGATCTCCAGCTTTGCGACTTCCTCCGTTTTACTTTCCTGCAAGTGTCCCCTTGAAACAGAAATAAACGCCATTGCAACAGAGCGAATGGGTTCAAAACTGTGCTTTTATTGGGCAATATTAATGTTCCCATTTCGGTTTACACCTAAATGTCCAGGAAGGGGCGGTTAGGCGCTCTGTGCTTAAATTATAACAAAAGGAAATCGGGTTTTCTATTGAAGAAGCTTTCATGCAAAGTCTCTGTTGTCCTAGTAATACAATATAGATATTGGAAAACTGAAAATATATTTTTCCTAATTTCAGCAATTTTTTCCCCCAGTTTTCAGCGATTTTTACCTGAAATCACCTGGTTTTCAATAAACAGAAAAGAAAAGTTTTGGTTGTAAAAATTTCTATGAAAAGATCCCCCCCCCCCTTTTTTTTTGGCTGGGGAAAGAAACCTGAGCAGCTCTAGATGTTTGATTAAATTATAGTAAAAGTCTCAAAGAGTTCCCGTTGTAATTCACAGCTCTATTATGAAATCTGCCAAGGAGATTAATACCCAAACCTAAAATCCAAACACCAAACTTACTGTGATGCACCATGTGGAAATTGCCCAGCTCATGATGCATTTAACAAGTCAGGATTCTTCAGTCATTGCCGGACTCCGTCCCTGTATTATCCAGCAGCCGTTTCCCTGCCCCTTCACCATATTTCCTGAGTTGCTGGGTCTCTCTGCAGTTCCTGGCAGACAAGGATCCACTCCACAGACGGCTGCTCCCTGCTCCCCTCCTCGGGCAGGTGTGGCTAGATGGTGCAGGACTAGATGGGATCAGGCACTGAAAGCCTCTCCCAGCTCTAGTGCAGGCTTCAAACACCATCACAACCCAGGATGTCCCTGTTCTGGGACTAAATAGCTGAATCCGAACTCCAGGGCTGTGAGCCCAGCTCTGATCTCACCTCTGCAGCAAACCGGCCTGACAGCCTGTCCCAACCGACCCTAACCCCCACAGCGGGGGAACACGATCCCCCTGGATCTCACGCCATGGCAGCATCTCTGGAAGGACCCTGGGCTAAAAACAAGGCAGGACTGAGGCTCAAGGGATGTCCCAAGGGGTTTGCAGAATAATAGTTACATTTATGGGCTAGCCCAGAGCTGTGACCTATAATAGCTCAGAGCCCAGTGGCACCAGAAACTCAGATGGGCTGGACTATCCTGTTCCTTCAGTCATGCCACACAACCAGCTCTGAGACAGCAGAGATGTTTCTCTCCTGCGTTGCATCAGCAGTTGGTGTGATGCAGCCACCAGAAGAACCCGCAGCTCTGGCTGCCCTGGGTGTAGGACGCTGCTCACTAAAACGTAGCCAGAGGCAAACACTAAAAGCTCAGTGCAGTGTCAGAAGCTGATGTCACTTGGTATCATTTCATTGATGATTTGAACCCAGTGGAGATGTGGCCTTTTGATTTCGGTGGATCTGAAACTGATTTACAGCACCTGAGGAACTGGCCCATTGACAGCAATGGAGCCATGGCTGATTTACACCTGCTGGGAACCTGGCCCAGTTTCAAATCCCTATTCTTTGCCTGTGAGTCTGAACTGAACAAGAGACAGAAGTGGCTAACCCGTCTGCACTTTCTTAGCTCTTTGCCCAATGGGATTACAGCAGAACCGCAGAGTTACCAGCCACCTAGTGAATGGCGGCTGCTCGTAACTCTGCAAAGTTTGCAGTTCTGAACAAGACAGTCTGGTTCTTCTTTCAAAAGTTTACAGCCGTACATTGACTCAAGTCAGCTTTGAAACTTCCCTTTGCAGAAGAGAAATGCTGCTTTTCACCAGCTTAACTGAAATGAAACAAGCACAGAAACAATTTCCTCACTGTGTCAAATAGTTTATTTAAACTTTCCCTTTATATTTTTGGCAGTTTACGCTTAACACAATCCTGTGTCGAAACTCTGAGATTCTCCTGTAATTGCAAGAACGTAACTTTTCATGGTTAAGGAGTGTTTCATTACCACTGGGGACAGATCTTTGGAGGAATTCACTGTTGCTAAGATTTCTTGCCTCTGATTTTCAGCTTCCTTCCTTTCTTCCTTTCTTTCTTTCTTCATAGAATCATCAAATCATAGACGATTATGGTTGGAAGGGACCTCAGGAGGTCATCTAGTCCAACCCCTTGCTCAGGGCAGGAGCCACGCCAACTAAATCATCCCAGCCAGGGCTTTCTCTAGCCAGGCCTTAAAAGCCTCTAAGGATGGAGATTCCACCACCTCCTTAGGTAACCCATTCCAGTGCTTCACCACCCTCCTAGTGAATTTTTTTTCCCTAATATCCAACCTAGACCTCCCCCATTGCAACCTGAGACCATTGCTCCTAGTTCTGTCATCTGCCACCAATGAGAACAGCTTAGCTCCATCCTCCCTGGAATCTCCCTTCAGGTAGTTGAAGGCTGCTATCAAATCCCCCCTCACTCTTCTCTACTGCAGACTAAACAAGCCTAGTTCCGTCAGCGTCTGCTCATAAGTCCTGTGCTCCAGCCCCCTCATCATTTTTGTTGCCCTCCGCTGGACTCTCTACAGTTTGTCCACATCCTTCCTGTAGTGGGGGCCCCAAAACTGGACACACTACTCCAAATGTGGACTCATCAATGAGATATGGAGGTGAATAATCACTTCACTTGAACTGCTGGCAATGCTCCTACTAATGCAGCACAATACGCCGTTAGCCTTCTTGGCAACAAGGGCACACTGTTGACTCATATCCAGTTTCTTATCCACTGTAACCCCCAGGTCCTTTTCTGCAGAAGTGCTGCCTAGCCAGTTGGTCCTCAGTCTGTAGCAGTGCATGGGATTCTTTCATCTTAAGTGCAGGACTCTGCACTTGTCCTTGTTGAACATCATCAGATTTCTTTTGGCCCACTCCTCCTATTTGTCTAGGTCACTCTGTATCCTATCTCTACCCTCCATCATATCTGCCATTCCCCCAGCTTAGTGTCATCTGCAAATTTGCTGAGGGTGCAATCTACCCCAGCCTCCATATCATTATTGAAGATGTTGAGCAAAACTGGCCCCCAGACAGACAAACTGGCCTCTGGGGCACTCCACTTGTTACCAGCTGCCAACTAGACATGGAGCCATTGATCACTATCCATTGACCCTGACGGTATAGCCAGCTTTATAGCCACCTTATAGTCCATTCATCCAACCCATACTTCAGTAATTTGCTGGCAAGAATACTGTGGGAGACCGTATCAAAAGCTTTGCTGTAATCAAGATATATCACTTCCACCTCTTTCCCCACATCCACAGAGCCAGTCACCTCATCACAGAAGGCAATCAGGTTGGTCAGGCATGAGTTGCCCTTGATGAATCCATGCTGACTGTTCTTAATACCTTCCTCTCTTCCAAGTGCTTGCAAATGGATTCCTTGAGCACCTGCTCCATGATATTTCTGGGGACTGAGTTGAATCTGTAGTTCCCTGGATCCTCCTCCTTCTCCTTTTTGATGATGGGCACTAGATTTGCCTTTTTTTCCAATCTTCCTGCACCTCTACCAGTCGCCACAAGTTTTCAAAGGTAATGGCCAATAGCTCTACAATCACATCAGCCAACTCCATCAGCACTCCTGGATGCATTGCATCCCGCCACATGGACTTGTGCACGTCCAGTCCTTCTAAATAGTCCTGAACCTGTTCTGTCACCACTGAAAGCTGTTCACCTTCTCCCCAGTCTGTGCTGCCCAGTGCAGGAGTCTGGGAGCTGACCTTGTCTGTGAAGATAGAGGCAAAAAAAAGATAGAGGCATTGAGTACCTCAGCTTTTTCCACTTCATCTGTCACTAGGTTGCCT